>JARYGA010017765.1:0-45773 GCA_030545235.1 Helianthus tuberosus | reverse complement strand
GCGTAAAATAAAACTAATCTATTCGACAAGCATCGGACACAAAATCTGCATCAACAAATTCCCCCTTGTCCGTTGCTGTCGAATGCTGAAAATGCAACTGCAATCGATCTTCAGTCAAGTATTCATCTTCTCTGTGTTAACAAATTCCCCCTTGACCGATGATCCAGGTAAGTAGTATCTTGACGCTCCTTGTAAAATATTTCCCCCTTAAAGTACGCGTATCCGTGTTGGGTGTTGTGCAATTTCCTCAATTGACCGATCTTCCGCTGATCTTCCAATACTCCAACCAGCATTTGATAAGGGTTCCATTCTTTAAGAACTGCATCAAGTCTTGATCTTCAAGCATACTACATTGATAGAGATTTCTGGTGAACTGTCTTCTGTAAACCGTCTTTGTGGAATCGACCAAGTAATGCACTTTAATCTTCAGCATCAACACTCAGGAAAGTCAGCTAGACCAAGTGTATCCCTTGCAAGCTCAACCAGCATGCTTAGTTGAACTACATCCAGATCTCATTGTCTCGCCTTTGTGAAGTTGACCACGTAATGCACTACGGATCTTCAGCATCAGTACTCAGGAAGTCAGCTAGACCAAGTACATCGTTTGCAAACTCAACGAATTGAGTTACCCCCAGATCCCTGTAAAATCCCAAAGAAACATCAAACCCAAAACCGAATCCTGCAGGTCTTCAGTCTTGAACTATCAGCTTTCATAAAGATTCCCCAGGTCTTCAGTTAACAGCGCTTTTGTAACTACTGTAGACTTTAGAAACCTGTATTTTTCCGTGCAAAACCCTTCACGCTGGCTGGAGAATTAATTAAAATCCTCAAATATGTGTATGTGCAAAACATTCCACGCCGAACCGTTTGTATCACCAGAAAATCACAAACTCTACCACCTGTGATTGCGTTTAGAAATTTACCGAAGAAATTCAACATTTGAAAAATTTTTATCCCCCCATTTCTTTGGTAAAATCTCTAAACCTTAACAGATTCCCTCCACTTCAAAGAAACTGTCGTCAAATGTTCACCAATTCCCTCCACTGAGCGGAACTGTCGTCAATCTTTATTGAATGTTCTCGGTTCCGAAAAATCACGAAAACGACTTTCTTCTTTGCATATTCTAGTTGAATAAGAACGTCCCCTAGTACCCCGTAGGATCCGACTTGTATCCCTCCAAAGACTTTGTGAACTCGTTAGGACCGGTATTGACATTCTAGGTTCATTCATTCGTTACCAAATGCGAGAATATGACAATAAACAAAAAAGATTTCTTCGTTGCATATTCTAGTTGATAAATAAATTTCGCCTAGTACCCCGTAGGATCCGACTTGTATCCCTCCAAAGACTTTGTGAACTCGTTAGGACCGGTATTGACATTCTAGGTTCATACGTTCGTTTTCAAATGCGAGAATATGACAATAAACAAAATGCTTTCGAACATTTACGAATAACCGATAACAATCATAAACATTGACGTGCGGAAGTGAACATACCGTTTTGTTTTGGCCCATAATAGTCGCGTCACCATTTTTGACATTTGCATCGGTAACCGTGACTACCCCACATTTTTCAAAATATCATCATCATTTTTTTTTTTTTTTTTAACAACATGCGGCATCATCCCGCGCGCTCCCGAACCCCGTGCAAATTTGACGTTGAATTATAGAAGCACGATTCAAATCAATTCGCGAATACCCGACCTCAAATAAATTTCCGACATAATCACATCACAATCCAATAAACCTTCTGCTAGAATTTAATCATTTGGATTGTGGGCCCATCAATTAGTGCCCAATTAGCCGAACTATCTACCATTAATTAAGGCCCAACAAGTAACACTTAGCCCATGTGACTTGCCCACTTAAATTTATAATCGTGCATTAAGGCCCACTTAAAACAAATTAATGTGTTTGTTATTAAAAGGCCCAATATTTCACCATTGATACCAGGCCCATCATCGTCAATTAAACTCACTCAAGGTGGGCCCAACAGAAACCCTATCTGCCAAACAAATAAGGTGTCGACATCCACCTTGTACGCAGACATCAACATCAGCCAACATCAGACTTTCAACTCTTCTTCTTCGATGCACACATCAAACAACCATATCCAACAATCAAAACTCCTAAAGAAAAATCCGAAATCAAACATTCAGCCACTATCCTTGTGTTATCCCTCAGATTCCACCTTCAAAACCAGAACCCCCAAATAAAATCACATTACACAAACAGCTCACATCATCTCTGTCTTCAATTCGATACACAGACCCTTCTTCTTCTTCGATAATCCAACATCAGCCGTCATCTTTCGAGGATCATCTTTCGAAGGATCGAAGGATCATCTTTCGAAACACACATCCAGACTTTCGAAGGATCATCTACGAAGGATTATCTTTCGAAGTTGTTGAGGGTTCCCACAAAATATCTGGTATCTTTCGATCCAGATCTGGATCCTTCGACCCAAAGAACATCCTTCGACCACCTTTTTCATCTTTCGGGATATGAAGCCGCCAAGAACATCAAGAACACAGACTCTGTTTAATTTGCAGATTTGACAAAAAATTTGTATATTTGATTTTTGATGATGATAACTTGATTATATAGGTGAAAAACATAAAACCGAACACTTGTTTCCGCACAGATTTGAATATTCGGGTCCAGATCTGAGTTTTTCTCATTTTCACCCAACTTTTCTTCTTGAACAAAAATCACTAAAATCACAGATCTAGAGCACATGTGACTTAGTAAACGGTTAGATTTACTAAATCGGGCACCATGGCTCTCATACCAATTGTAGGACCGAGTTTCGGGACCGAAACCGTGATTCGTGTGAGATCGGTTCAAGACGGGAGAGATTAGAGATGATAAACAAACAACTTTGTATTAATCCGGTAGTAGAACATTACAAATCGGCCCGATTACATGATAACCGAACCAATACCAAAGAAGTATACATCCGGGGAGAGACCAAGTGGTGATCTCTCCCGGTGAGGTCTCAAACCTCCTAAAATCTCCTCATGTTGCAAATGGCAAGGGTTTTCTATTTATAGTCACACCCCTTGTCTTGCAAACACACACAGTCAACCGAATAACCCTCTCGTTTGACCACTTCAAACGAGCGGGTCTATACACGTTCGATAGACCGTTTCACTAACTATTACAAATTCAGCGTAAAATAAAACTAATCTATTCGACAAGCATCGGACACAAAATCTGCATCAACATCTACAAAGACTTTTAAAAATAAAAAGTTGTACAAAGACACAAGGTATCGCAAAATATAACACAATGTCGAGTAAAATTAAACACAATGTCAAAAAATATAACATAATGTCGAAGAAAAAAGATATAACGAGTCACAAAAAAGACACAATGAGACACAAATATAGAAAAGACACAATGGTAAATAAAAAAAACACAATGATGTAAATAAAAACTCTAAAATCTACAAGCTGAACATCTAAAAACAAAAACCTAAAATCTCACATCGTCAAGTTTGATGAGACGGTTTCAATACCGCTTGACCGAGGTCAATCGAAGTCCATTTGATACCCTTCTTACGATTTCTTATTTTTAGGAGACTTTGTATTTGATGTAACCGCTTAATCAATTAGGAATAACTATAGTACCTTCTATGATGTAAACTTATTCAATTCTAAAACATAAATATTATAACAATTTCATTGATGCTGATTGCTTTGGCATGAATAAATGGTAGATTGAAGGAATTTTAGTTCATTTAACCTCTACTAGATAAAACATAGATGTTGTAACAATTTCATTGATGCTGATTGCTTTAGCATGAATAAAAGGTAGATTGAAAGAATTTTGGTTTATTTAACCTCTACTAGATAGTAGAAACCACATTTTAGCAATCGCTAATGGTCATTTTTGTAGTAGTGCATGTCATTAAACTTATTTTTTACGTGACAAGACTTAGCATATGAAAAAAAAAAAAAAAATAGAGACATATCGGTCTACAAAGTAATGGTCAACTTGACTAAATCAGTAAATCCACAACAAATAATATATAGGGCTTCTCTGCAACCAATACCACCATCAAGTTAAGAATACAAGGTGTTAATACAGCGGCGAATGTCAAATCCGGGAAGAGTGAAAGCTGACTTGTGGATTGCTAGAGACATATCGGTCTACAAAGTAGTCGTTTATCAACTGCGACTTAGAATATCGAGGCAACTCTGCAGAAGTGTGCATATGTTGATGTGGTGGTGGTGGTGGTGGTGGCAATGTTGGTGGCATAGGAGGAGGTAAGATGGTGGTGGAACTGCCGGAAAAAAATCTTGTAGGATAAACAGTACCACCCATGTTAAAGCCTGTTGCTGCATAATTATAGCCTCCATGCATCACTGGTTGCCCACTACATTAGGACATCAGTACGAGTATTGATAAGTTGTCTTAAATATAAGCGAGAAAACAAGACATAACAGAAACAATATCTAGGGAACTAATAATAACAAAAAAAGATAAAATGCAAGTATATCATGATTTATATTACCAGTTATATAAGCTTAACGTCGTCTCATAAAGATTGCATCAAAAATCATATTCAAAAATATCAAGTTAGTGATAGATGGTGTTAGGGGTGTGCAAAAAACCGAATTAACTGAACCATAACCGAATTAACCGAAAAAACCAAACCAAATAAAAAACCAGTGGGTCGGTTAATGGTTTTTTTGAAAACCGAATGTACCGGGTCGGTTATGGTTCTCATTTTTTCCATACCCACTATAACTGAACCGAACCGACATGTAATAAATCTTTGAAGGATTTAGGACTTTTCACCATATTTTTAATATTTGATATTTTTGACTGAAAACTTTTAGTACTTACTGGTTTTTCATATCATTTTGTAGTTTTGGTTGAATGTTTATTTGAATTTATGGAATGTATCATATCACTTTATTTGAATATTCGATAATAATTGGTATTAATATTATAGATTACATGTATTTTTTAATACTATGTAATATACTAATATATACAAACATGCAATAACAATTTATACCACGTTAAAAAATTAAGCTATTTTTAGCTAAGCTAAATACAGGGTTAACCACCCAAAACCGACCCGCTATAACCATCAAAACCGAATAACCATAACCACCATAACCGATCGGTTATGGTTATGGTTATCCAATAACCGACATTGTGGTTATGGTTATGGTTTTTGGTCAAAACCGACCAATGCTCACCCCTAGATGGTGTGCTTGTTTGGATAAGGGTGTAAATGAGCCTAAACGCATGTGAACTATTCGAGATTGAACGAGTTTATTTTTAGATCGAGCTCCAGTACGCTCATGAGTCTGAACGAGCATATTTTTTAGAAATAAACTCGTTTAATAAACGAGCGCAAGCTTCATTTATTGAGCTCGAGTACGCTCGTGAGTCTAAATGAGCATGTTATTTAGAAAAATTAATTTGATTTATTAAATGTATATTTACATTATAGCCCTTAGTATACATAAAATTATAATAATAACAAACAAAATAACATATATCTATATATCCAAATAAATAAGTAACTAAATACAACATGTATCCACTTTTATCATACTAAGATTCTTTCTTCCACTTCTCTTATTTCACTCTACTTATTCTATTTTTTAGTTTAAAGAAAAAACTAATTTCAATTAGTTGTTATCTCAAAACATTGTTTTATATTTCCTAAATTTTCATCATCAACTAAGCTTAACCCCTTTAATACACAGATTTCTAACCTGGTCATATTATATATAAAAATATTAATTGGAAATACACACACACACACACACACACACATATATATATATATATATATATATATATATAACAACTATAAATGTATATATATAGTGGAGGGTTTAAATGAAAACGCTAAATATTGTGAGAACCGTGAGAACAAATGAAAAAACAATGAGCACTTGTTCAAAAACAATTCAAATTCAATTTTTTTACACTTATCATTATTATATTATTATTCGAATACAATGTTAGAAATTAAATTTACACATTTAAATTTACATGTAGACGTAAATATTGAAAATTTACACATATATAAGTTTGCCATTTATACGTGTAAATTTGTTATATTTACACATGTGTAAAAAAATCAAATAAGAGTGATTTCGAGAGAAGAAATGAATATTTTTAATGTTGTAAATTCTTTTTTTAATGTTATATTTTAGTTACAATGAGTTTTGTATTAAAAAAAAATTGGTTTCGATTGTTTTTTCATTTGTTCTCACAGTTTATCGCAATATTTAGCATTCTCAATATAACTTTACCCATATAATTACTTTACCCATATAATTATTTTTTAGAGTTAACTTTTCTTTTGCTCCCTATGTTTGGTCATTTTAACGGTTTTGCTCAAATAGTTTAAAAATAGCCATTTTTCTCCCTGATCTTTCGAGTTTGTCGCCAGTTTGCTCCCTAATCTTTCAAGTTTGTCGCCAGTTTCCTCCCTAATGGATTAGAGGCAGGGAGCAAAATGACGATAAGTTAGAAAAATTAGGGAGGAAAATGGCTATTTTTAAACTATTGGGGCAAATCCGTTAAAATGAAATCACAGGGAGCAAAATGGAAGTTAACTCTATTTTTTATTAATAAACTAAATTTAGTATTATTTATAAATATAATCATGTATATCCTTGTCATTACTTTTGTTTAAATAATGTAAAAATAAGTTTTTGTCGGAAATTTGTCACAAGTTGTGACACAATTCTGATGGAACGTTTAAATCAACTAAAAATAAATATTTTGTCACAAATGTGTAGGAAATATAATTATTTTTAATTATTATACTAATTTTACTATTATTTATAAATATAAAAGTGTATATCCTTGTATTTATTTTTAATAAAATTAAGTAATATGACTTAGTTGTTGGAAATGTGTCGCAACTTGTGACGCATTTCCTACAGAACGTTTAATTAAACTAAAGAATAAATATTTTGTCACAAATTTGTAGGAAATGATTTAATAATTAACCTTTTGTATATTATTTCTGACAGATCTGTGACGCAACTGTCAATTAATTGGGTTTTTTTTATTTTCAGTCATTGTTGCGTCAAAAATTTGAAACAAAATTTTGGGAAAAAAATTGTACGAAATTTGTCACAAATGTGTTTGAATCTGTGACAAAAATAATGGTGTAGGAAATTTCCGTAGGAAATTATGCACTTTTCTAGTAGTGCGAGCAAAGCTTGACCTTCAAAAACTGCTCATGAGTCGAACTCAAACTCTAGAAATAAAGCTCAAGCTCTCGTATGTTAAACGGGCCGAGCTCAAGATCCTCGGCTCATTTACTCCCCTAATTTCAGCTATTGTTATTGATTATGACTTATAGGAGGATGTTTGGATTTATGTGGGTAATTCTCCTAAAATATGTTCAAGAATTTCAGCTAGAGTTTTGTGACATCTTTTGGCTATGGAAACTACACCTATCAATCCGTATCACAATAATAGATTCAAACAATGGGTTGAAAGAACATAAATATACAACAAATGTTAAAAGATATAAAAGTAGGAGTATACAAACGACCATAGTTGGTGAGGGGGAGGGGTTAGCATGTTATCAGTCCCAAAGACCAGTTGATGTGGTAAAAGAGTGTGAAAACTCGCCCAAAGATCCGAGCAGTAATTAATAATATTAGTTCGACGCGGAACGGAATTAATATATCAAGCGTGATCAAGCACCAGGTAATTTTAAGAGTAGGAAATAAAATAAGAGTGACACGATGATCTACGTGGAAAACCCAAATCGGGAAAAACCATGGGTGGCAGAAGCCGAGAAACAATTCACTATAATTTTGCAGTGTTTACAGAGTTTGGAGAAAAGAAAAATACATAGAGAATATAGAGAATTTTCTATCTCTATTACATATGTATTTGTATTTGGTGGTACCATTTGTGGAGAGGATTTAAAGCCTATTTATATGCAGAAAATGGAATGTGAACAATGGCATATATATTTTCTTCCTCCCATGTTTGAATTAAGAAAATTCTTCTTTGTTGCAAATTTCTTCACGAACCTTGTTCCTCCCATTTTTTACTAAGCTCACAATTCAAATTAGAATTGAATTGTGAAAATGTTGACTTCAAATTTGTAAGGCACAAATGTTTTCACAATCTCCACCTTAACTTCAAATGCAGCAAGTCATAGATTGATTTCTACATCATGCTTTACGATCAGTCCAAAAACCAACAATTCATCAAACTCCAAAACTCCATAAGAACCTATAATCACTATATAGAAAAAATTGTTTCCGAAAAAATAAAATACTTCCTCCACCAACGAGTCTATCTGGCTCAATTGTGATCAGAAACACCCATCAAGTCCAAACATAGTTTGAACTTGGCAATTTGAAGACTCTTGGTGAACACATCAGCAGGATTATAATCTGTATCAATCTTGTCTATGACACAATCACCTTTCTCAATGATATCACGCACAAAATGATAACGAATATCAATGTGCTTTGTTCGGTCATGAAACATTTGATCTTTACTCAAGAAGATAGCACTTTGATTATCACAGAAAATTGTGGTAACCTTTATTCTATCATCGAGTTCTTTAAATAATCCCTTCAACCAGATATCTTCCTTAACTGCTTCTGTAATCGCCATATATTCTGCCTCAGTATAAGACAATGCAACTGTAGACTGTAACTGTGCTTTCCAGCTAATAGCACAACCATGCAAAGTAAACACATACCCTGTAATTGATTTTCGTCTATCCAAATCTTTGCCATAATCTGAATCAACATATCCAAACACCCCGGTGTTAGATTTACCATAGTGTAGACACATAGAAGACGTACCGCGCAAATAACGAAAGATCCACTGCACTGCTTTCCAATGTTCTTTCCCCGGGTTCGCCATAAATCTACTGACCATGCTAACAGCATAAGCCAAATTAGGGCGCATGCAAATCATAGCATACATCAAAGATCCAACAGCACTAGAGTATGGTACGCGTGCCATATAAGCCATATCAGTCTCAGTAGTAGGACTCAAAGCGGATGATAGCTTGAAATGAGCTGCAAAAGGTGTGTTGACAGGTTTTGCTTCATGCATATTGAAGCGTCTTAGGACTTTCTCAATATAACTTTTCTGAGAAAGATGCAAGATCCTAGACTTCCTGTCACGAACAATTTCCATACCTAAAATCTTTTTGGCAGCTCCTATGTCCTTTATTTCAAAATCAGCTTTCAACTGGTCTTTTAAATTCTGAATCTCCTTCATATCTTTTGCTGCAATCAACATGTCATCCACGTATAAAAGTAAGTAGATCATTGAACCATCGTCACAATTTTTGTAATAAACGTAGCTATCACGGGTGCACCTTTTGAATTCGTGACTGGTCATAAATGAATCAAACCTTTTATATCATTGTCTAGGAGACTGCTTGAGGCCATAAAGAGATTTATTCAATTTACACACGTAGTTCTCCTTGCCAGGAACTACAAAGCCTTCGGGCTGTTGCATAAAAATCTCTTCCTCAAGCTCACCATTTAAGAAAGCTGTAGTAACATCGAGTTGTTCTAACTCATAATCATTAGAGGCAACCAACCCCAACAATACACGAATGGAAGTATGTTTGACAACTGGGGAATAAATGTCAGTATAATCAATGCCAGGAATCTGACTGTAGCCTTTAGCTACTAACCGAGCTTTGTACCTTGGTTTCTCAGTTGGGTTGACAGGTTCTTTGAGTTTGTAGACCCACTTGCATTTAACTGGCCTTTTTCCTTTCGGGATAGGAACTAAATCCCAAGTACCATTTCTATGCAAGGATTCCATCTCATTGTGCATAGCAATCATCCAATCACTTGAGTCTTTAGATTTGATAGCCTCATCATAATTCACAGGCTCGATTCCTGACTCAATATTAGCAGCAACAGTAAGAGCATAAGCAACAAGATCAGATTCAGCATACCTCCTTGGAGGAACAATTTGTTTTCTCGGCCTATCTCTTGCAATGCTTGGAGTAGTAGCTTGTGGCTGTGAAGGTGTTGAATCCTCAACAGCAACATGCTCATTTGGCGGGGAAGACTCTTGATGCTTAACTGTAATCTGATCGGTAGTAGGTGGAATAGGAAGCTCCACCTCCAATTGAGATTGCTCTTTTCTTGCTTCGGATGATGTGTCTGATGTATCTGTAGCTTTTGAAGGGTCTGCAACTGGTTGAATCATACTAGACTCATCAAAAGTAACATCTCTTGAGATAATAACTTTCTTCAGTTTAAAGCTCCATAACTTGTAACCTTTTACCCCCGGATTGTACCCAAGAAAAACGCATTTGATTGCTCTCGGTTCTAACTTCCCATTGTCAACACGTGCATACGCTAGACATCCAAAAGGTTTTAAAACTGTATAATCGGCAGGTTTTTCAGACCATAACTCAAACGGAGTTTTCTTCTCAATTGCTCGTGACGGTGATCAGTTGATGAGATAGCAAGCAGTCGAAGCAGCCTCCGCCCAAAATGACTTTGGCAATTTGGAATTAGAAAGCATACACCGGACCTTCTCCATAATGGTGCGATTCATCCTTTCGGCTACACCATTTTGTTGAGGTGTATGGACCACCGTGCGGTGTCGAGTGATGCCTTCCTTTCGGCAATAGGCATTAAACTCTTCTGAGCAAAACTCAAGTCCATTATCTGTGCGAAGATACTTTACCACCAATCCGGACTGCTTTTCAACTTGAACTTTCTAGTTTCTTAAGATAGAAAAAACGTCTCCCTTGTGTTTTAAACCACACCTTCCTGGAGAAATCATCAATGATAGTGAGCATATAATTAGCTCCACCTTTCGAAGCAACTCGAGCCGGTCCCCATAAATCCGAGTGGACATAGTCAAGTGGTCCTTTTGTTGTATGAATACCACTTGCAAAACTCACCCGCTTTGCCTTGCCATATACACAGTCTTCACAGAACTCTAAATCAACAATCTTCTGTTCACCAAGTAATCCTCTTCGACTCAATTCGGACATGCCTTGAAAACTCATATGGCCGAGTCGAAGATGCCAAAGACGGGACTGATCTGGTTCAGAAAGAGACTTTGAAACAACAGCAGCATCACTCGAAATTGTTTGCCCGTTAAGAAAGTAGAGGTCTGAGGTTTTTCGCTTGGCCCTCAGTTTGTCGGATCCATCTTTGAATACCCTAAGAACTCCACCTTTGCTAGCAAACTCGTATCCTTTTTTATCAAAGGAGCTGAGAGATAACAAGTTTCTTCTGAGGTCAGGAACATATCTAACATTCCCAATGGTTCGGATAACTCCGTCAAACATACGGATTCTGACTGAGCCATGTCCAACAACTGGACATGTAGAATTATTGCCCATTAAGACACAACCTTGGTTAACCTTTTCAAATGTGTAAAACCAACTTCTGTTGTGACACATATGAAAAGTACAACCAGAATCAAGTATCCATTCATCAGTGGAATCCAGTTTATCTGAATAAACTGTCAGGAGTTCTCCAATACAACCGACCTCCGCTACATCAGCTTCACCTGAAGTGCTAGCTTGTCTACCATTTACTGCTGCTTTCTCTTTATTCTTCAAATTGAAACATTCATCAATTGTATGTCCCTTTTTATGACAGTAATTGCAAAACTTTCATTTGCCTTTACACTTGGATCTCGTTCTGTTGGAAGATTGAGGGTTTTTACCCCTATCTGTTGTTCTTCCTCTGGCATTTAAACCTTTGGCTTTCTCATCACTGGTACCACCACCAGTAATATGCTTCATCTTTTCTTTTGAATCCAAAGCTGTATAAACTTCATCTAAGATAAGAGTGTCACGGCTATATATGATAGTATCACGAAAATGGCTGTAGGATTCGGGCAATGATGACAACAAAAATAAAGCCAAGTCTTCATCTTCATACTGAATATCCATATTCTCTAAGTTATTAACAAACTCTTTGAATGTGGAAATATGTTCAGCTAAAGAACCACCTTCAATCATTTTGAGATTGAACAACCGTTGCTTTAGATGCAACTTGTTTGGTAAGCTCTTAGTCATCAATAATTGCTCCAACTTTAGCCATAAAGAAGCCGCTGAAGTTTCTTTTAAAACATCTTGCAAAACATCGTTTGATAAGTGCAAACGAATCTGGGATAGTGCCTTGAGATCTTTCATCTCATTTTCTTCTTGGTTCCTTGACTCGGGCATCTTATCGAAACCCATAAGCGCCTTATGTAAATCCATCTGAATTAGAACATCTCTCATCTTTACTTGCCATAGAGGAAACCTAGTGTTTCGATATAACAATGGAATATCGAATTTCATTGTAGACATGATTTACCACTTGATAAAATAATTCCAATAAACTAATATTAAAACCCGGATGCTCTGATACCAATTGTGGTAAAAGAGTGTGAAAACTCGCCCAAGGATCCGAGCAGTAATTAATAATATTAGTTCGACGCGGAACGGAATTAATATATCAAGCGTGATCAAGCACCAGGTAATTTTAAGGGTAGGAAATAAAATAAGAGTGACACGAGGATTTACGTGGAAAACCCAAATCGGGAAAAACCACGGGTGGCGGAAGCTGAGAAACAATTCACTATAATTTTGCAGTGTTTACAGAGTTTGGAGAAAAGAAAAATACATAGAGAATATAGAGAATTTTCTATCTCTATTACATATGTATTTGTATTTGGTGGTACTATTTGTGGAGAGGATTTAAAGCCTATTTATATGCAGAAAATGGAATGTGAACAATGGCATATATATTTTCTGTTGGAAATTTTGTGAAAATAGCATTTTTCACAAATATAGGAAAATGATTTTTTCCTATTTTGGACTAGAAATAAATATAATAAAATGAGCGGGTTTTATATATTTATTTGTGGGTTTGTGTTCTATGTCGGAAGGGCTTCGCAACGAACTAAACCATGTCCAAAACGGAGCTAAGATGAATGAGATATCGATGCTCAAAGTTTGGTGTTTGAAACTTGAATGCTGAAAAAGTGGGAAAGTGGCACCTTGTCCCACATCGGATGAGAGATGGAACTTAAAGGGGTATTTAAGTGGGAACTCTCCATCCTTATTGTTTCATGGAAACACTCACTAGTGTACTCGTGAAGGGTGCGGAGCACCCTAACTCGCACTCGCACACGCGCGCGCGCGTGGCGTGGGCGATGAGGCGCAATGTGGCGCTTTGATGGCGCACTTTGCACTTCGCACACTAACATCGCTTGAGAGCCGCCTTTGTATTTTTGACCACGTGCGCGTGGTGGATCACAGAGTCTGCAAGGACCAAGTGGTGTGAAGGTTCGAGGCGTGTGACGTGGCAGTCCCACGCGCGAGTACACATGGCATGGAGGCGCATGGTGCATGGGCCTGATGTGACGTGCGCGGCGCACCAAAGTGAGCCAAAACGGTGCAACTGTGTGGCGTGCTCGTAGAGGCTCACAGGTGACGTGGCACAAGCGCGCAGGCGCGCATGGTCCTGAGTGAGTATGGCGTACGCGCGCATGGCAGTGAGCCTAACGGACGCACCGCGCATGGATCGTGCAGACCTGGGCGCGCGCGCGTAGTAGCTTCCAGCAGCAGTCAATGCCAGTGCTTTTACACTGGCAGTTACGTTTCAGCATTCGAAACTGACAAAGTTAATGCGTTTGACTGAGAATTAAGTGCCGAATTAAAGTGCATTAAAGACACTAATGCAGTTTAATTCTCTATTTAATTCGTTTTTCAGTTTCGCCTAGACCTGCAACTATAAATAGGGTGCTACCCTATTGCAGAATTGACACACCGAAAATTACCAGCTATCTCTTTTCTCCACTGCAGAATTCTTCATTTTCTTTCAAGCTTCAAGGTATACCTTCGGGTTGAAGTCAAGACCGGCAGTGCAACTGCTTGCGGCTGTTGTATCCTGGAAACAAACGTGTTCTCCTGGGAGACACGAAATTTGTTTTAAGGGACCCGTGTCTAACACGATCCTCAGCCAAGAACAGTTTCGTCTATTCGTGTTTATTCTGTTCTTGTATTTCTTTTCAGTTGTATTAGTATTGTATTTACTTTGTTTCTGTTTAATTCTTGTAATTCAAGTTAATAAAGGAATATTTTATTTAATTTTGCATGAACGGTTTCCTACATTTTCTTCCTCCCATGTTTGAATGAAGAAAATTCTTCTTTGTTGCAAATTTCTTCACGAACCTTGTTCCTCCCATTTTTTACTAAGCACACAATTCAAATTAGAATTGAATTGTGCAAATGTTGACTTCAAATTTGTAAGGCACAAATATTTTCACAGTTGACGAGCTTGGTTTAGTGATTCTGCCTCCCTCTCTGATTCCACCATCACAAACTTTAAGTTATTATTTTCAAGAAACATATTTAGAATTCAATGACATACATATAAAACAAGAGCTAATTGCTTATAAACTACCTAGAAGGATAATAAAAAAAAAAAAAAAAAAAAAAACATTTTTGACAATGTATCATGGGATGAAACATTACACTACTAGAAAATCCAAAATTTCCATCACCAGTTTCCGTAGAAAATGCGTCACAAATCACGTTTTCCGACGTATTTGTGAAAAAAGCGTAATGTAGCAAAACACCTCATAGAAAACCGTTTCCTACGCAACTTCCTACACATTTCCTACAAAACTAACGCGTCGCAAACTACGAAACATCTCCTACAACCATTCCTAATCTGTACTCCATGGCAAACCATGAGGAAAATTCACCAACTCGACGTCAAGTTTCTTAAAATCACACTCTGTGCGTGTGTGCGTGTGAGAGAGACCTTGGCGATGGCGGTTCATGTGTCCGCCAAGAGCTTGAGACTTCCAGAACTTGAGGGAGCAAAACCGACACTCGTAAACCTTTCCTCTTTCATGATCTTTTGAGCTGTTTTTCATGTCTGATCGGTAGATCCCTAAAAACCATCACAATAGAAAAATCTTATAAGGTTTGCATTTGAAAGACAACTCTTAAGATTTGTGATCTATCTAGGAAGAATAAAAGAAATGATAAGTACATACCAGATGCAGCAGAAGAGGAATCATTAAGTGGTTGTTTGCTATGGTCCCTAATGAACTTATCATCATGTAGATTGTTGAGGTCCAGTGGGTTTCTCCTGAAAACCAAGATAAATGTGTAAGAGTGTTAAACTCAACATAGGTGACCACTTAACATGAAGAAAGAGTGATAGCCTATGGTGCATACATGTTGTTGGTACCACAGAAGAGAAGTTGATACATGTGTCACAAAACAATAAAAAGAGTCAAATCTTGAATGTGTTAAATAAAGCGGATGAACACTCATAAAAGATTAATCAAGTATGTAAATGTATGAAAAGTTGATCACATGCACGCAGGCTTCCCCTTGAAAGATCCCTTTCACGATTTATGTCTTGTTGTTATTTCAGTAACAAAAGGAAAAGCTAGAGACAGTGACTTTAAAGGGAGATAGTTGCGTGGGACTGCTGTTAATTTGTGGTTAGGGTGTAATCTTGAACTCTTGTCAATTTATTTTCAATCATTGAATTATGTGCATAACACTACTAGAAAACTGGGTTTTTGCCACCGCATTTCCGGTCGCAAAACCGTCGCAACTTCCCTATTGCGACCGTTTCCCGATCAAACATGCGATCGGAAAAACACCCGTCGCAATTGCTCTATTACGACTGAGTTGCGACTGCTGCTATCATTTGCGACATGTGTTTTGCGACTATAAAAGCGGTCGCAAATTTTGCGACTGTTACTGGTTTTGTGCGACTTTGGTTGCGACAGTCTTGTTGCGACCGTTTTGCGACTGCTTGCCTTTTAAAATTTGCAATCATTTTCTGACCGCTTGCCTTAAGAAAATTTGTGACCATCTTTCGCGGTCGCAAAATGCTTCTTTTTTTCTTTTTAGCCATTTTTTTAACCTGCATATAATGTCATTTTTTTAAAATTTACACATCATCAAATTTTCACAATTATATAAAACATTCCACTTAAAACATCAAATACCAAAGTTATTATAACAAAATACATGTTAAAACAAATTATTTATAACCTACATTATACGTTTTGAAACCTAGCTTTTATCATCACTTCAATGTTTGCCATTCTTTGATTCATAGCCTCTTTCTCCACGATATCTTTCCCTTTTTCCACCACCAATCCCGCAATAATTTCGTTCAACCTTTCTTTTTCTTCTTCTTCTTCTTTTTCTTTCACTATATCTTGGATAATCACGTTCAACCTTTCGATCTAATGAAACCAATGCAAAGTGAAATATTAATGGCCGGCATAATCATAATTTATTAAACTGATTAGCTGCTTATATTGTTGTCAAAGTTACCAGTTATATTCCAACTAAGATTCAGATGCTATTGCAAACAGAAAGCTAAGTTTCTATAGAACCAAAAAGATTCAGCTGAAACTTATTGTAGCTCATATTACAGCTAGACGCTTTTGATAAGAAAAACAGACAGAGAACCCAGTACTTACCATCAACTTCAACTCCCTTAGGAACAAACGGTACTGATCCAGTAGCTATAATTATGTCTTTTGCTGTAATGACTGTCTCAGTGCCCCCAACCTTTCCATATTTAACCTTTTGTGGACCCTGTAAATATATTTATAATAATTAAACATAAGGTGCGTGTATGATCCGATGCAAGTTAACGAGAAAAAGGTAAATAGTATAAATAACTCGATTGGCCAGTTACATGACATACCACAACAGTGCCAACACCAGTCAAGATGTCAACACCAAGAGATTTCATAGAATTGGTTAAGTTATTTCGAATTTTGGTGGCGAGATTTTCCGCATGATCGGCTACCGCTTGTCTGTCATACCCAGCAGCTGCAACCTGCCAATATAAATTATTATAGCGAAAACTAGATAATTAAAAGTTTCTACCTCAATGAAATGTGTGTATGCTGTAACATAGAATTCAATCCGTATTTAAGTAACATAAACGTTTGTCTGACATACCTTCTGACTGTTGACACTAGCATATAACTAACCTACAAAAATATTCTGACCTACAATAGCTAATAAAACTAACCTAACAAGCATCTTAATTTGTACAGTTGAGTTTACAGCCAAATACAAACGTTTCATGATTCTCTCCTATTAGTTATATTACTGAGAGATGTTGAGTGCACACAGCCTGATTTTGCTGAAAGTTGTATAACCTAACAAGTACTTAGAGGCCTATTCCAAACAATAAAGATAGAAGCACTAATTGAAACTAGACTCTAAAAGGTCTAACATTTTTTTAAGAAAACGAATAAACTAAACTAAATAGTATGTCTACCATAATAATATCAGATATTTAAGTTCATGAATAAGTGATAATAATAAACATACCTTGGGACTTGTCTACCATGTACATACAGATCATTAACATTGCCTGAGAATCTGGACAAGCATCGCAAGTGATTGTGTTTGATCAGGGGATACCTAGTAACATACCACATAAGTAAGACCAAATTCCATAAAAAGAAACCGCAAACAGAACCAAAATACCTGCATTTGACTCCCACGCATTGGTGCAGTCTCCTCTCTAAGTTCTCTTAGAATCTGCAAATCATACAAATCCTTCCTTATTTCACTCATACACAATTAATCAACTGAATGTTTAACCAGAATTCACTAGAGTTCACATGAGTTTTCGACTTCTTACCAGTGGTTCCCTAACATTAGCGAGCAAGTAGTCGTATATCCACGGAGTAACACTAATCAACTGCTTAGTGCTGTAGTTGTGGACCTTGTGGTCACTGGAAGTAGTGGTCACATCCCTCTCACTCAAGCAAGCGGTGGTCAAATCCTTGTCACTCAAGCAAACGGTGGTCAATGCCTTGTCACTCAAGCAACTAGCGGTCAAAGGAGCTGACTTTTGCTGACCGAATGGTCAGTTATTAGACCTAGGGAAGATGGTGTAATTAGTGCGCAACCGGTTAGGGAAACGGTAAATAATGGGAACGCCCACCAGCTCTGAATCACTGAACCAGCCATCAATTAAAACCACCAAGAAAGTGCAATTAGTGATATAAAATACTATATTAGCATTTAATTTTCTCTTTCAAATCTTGAGTTTTAGTCACTTAATATCGGAAACTTGATGCTTAGAGAAATTGTAACTGGCAGAATAAAAGTGCGCTGGCAAAATCCAACGTTTTGACCGGAAGAAAGAACAGGGTGTGTAGAAAAATTACCTTGAGACATACAAGATTGGCAAGCTCCCGTAAAGAACGACACTCCGACAAGTACAGTGTTATCCATAGCATGTAAATCCAACGTTGTAAGATTTATTTTCGGGTCGGGCCAAGCAAGTGCAAGTATAATAGGCTTGCATGGGTTAGTAAAGAAACACATTATCTGCATGAAAATAAGGTTAATAATCTGACTTTTACATACCCATTTGACCCATTAGACATGAAAAATAACAGAATTGACCCATCAATCACAAGTAAATGGGTCAAAAATGGCACATGTAATTTGAATAATCAACAGAGTAGGAATGTACAATGTTTACTGGAGCATCAGTTTGCCTGCACATAACCCATGGTACACCAGCTCCAAGTCCAACAGCCATATTTGCAGCTCATTTTAAGCTCAATGTTGCGAGTCTGCAGTTATGTGAAACAACTCAAAACAGAGGTATTCACATTCTAGTTATATAAATACTCCTTGATTAACGTAGAGTCATACGAAGATTCCAAGTTATCAACACAACCAACCAGGAATCAACCTTTTCTTAAATAATTCGTTGACTTTTAACATCATTGAAACTTGATGGTTTAGTTAACGGCCTGGCTCAAATGGTTTAAGAGTTTTTTTTAAGATCATAACTCAAATTAGAGGTGCACAACCAAACAGGATCCGGATCCGAATAAACCGTATACTAAACCAATAAACTGATCTGAAGCTGGTTCGAATCCGGTCCGATCCTCTGGTTTGAAACTAATTTCAAGAGAAAAGATTAGACAGCCCAGACAACATCAGTGACATATCTCTTTTGAGCAATAAAGTGCTAATTACATAGTTTAACCAAGATAACTTCTGTGTTTATAAATTTTCAGCAATTGAAGGTATCTCATGATGAAACCTGTAGGTCCGGCTAGGGGAGGATCTAGTCGCCTAATCCTTGTGTACAAACCAACCCGGTTGTGCGGAATCCAACCGAGATAGCAAACCGAGATAGAACACGTAAAGACACGACACGCAAAGTTCACCGATTAACACCTCTGTATTAATACGTATGAATGGTCCAGTTACAAGCACAGGTTTACAAATCAGTTCTGTAAACTCTCAAAGTTCTCTCGTGTGTGTGTGTGTTCTCCTTATCCACTGCCTGTCTCACAGTAAATGAACACAACACACGGGTATTTATACCCAAACCAGCAGGTCTGGTCGAAGGATCAAACAGTCTGATCGAAAGCTCATCTTTCGACCAGAAACAGCTCGAAGGATCCATATGTACCACGAAAGATGTGATCTTTCGTGGTCCATCCATCGAAGGTCCATCTTTCGAGCTTATCATCATCGAAGGATATAAGTGATCCTTCGATGACACATCCTTCGACCCAACAACTTACAAACAAAATGTTGACTGTTTGGCCAAGTCAAACCAGGAGGATGGTTGACTTGGTCAAACTTACAAGACTAACAAAGACATCGTTTGGTATCAGACGAAATACATACAAAGTACAGACACAAAAGCACCAACAAACTCCCCCTTGGCTGTAGCTTTGTCGCTGTAGCTTTGTCTCGATCTCGATCTTCAATCTAGTAGGTCCTTCGTGTCTTCAAGTCTTTGACTTCTTTTCAAGTCTTCAATGTCGGAGGATCTTCAAAGTCTTCACGTCTTGAAAGCAGAAAGTGTACCAACAAACTCCCCGTTTCATGTAGGAAGTGTGTTGACAAACTCCCCCTTAACATAAGCTCCCCCTTGAGTTATGCTCGTGAGTGACTTGATCTTTATGAAGTGAGATCCTTGTGGTGTTGATGATGGTCAGCGGCAACTCGATCATCCTCATCATTTGAGTGCCTTCACGTCGTGTCTTCATTCCGAAGCTTGTCATCGACCATGTTCTCCTAGCCTTTAGAATCTGCACAAGCAAGAAATCTAAACGCGTAATGAGAACAACCGCTTGGAATATAGTAAACATAAACAAACGACACACATGTGACCATTGTTTAAACAAACACCGTCCGACAGTTTAAAAGTTTAAGATATTTTATCCATTTCAATTTAACTTTCAAAACTTTGCAAATTTCGACCGTTTATGAAGTTTTAGTCGTTTCGGTTTTCGTTCAGGATTCAGGTAACGAAGACTCGAGTTCCAACATCGTACGATCGAAAATAGAATAGAAATAAAATCTTTTTGGCTTTTATAAAGTTTAGGTTAAAACACACTTAAAATCTTTTTGGAATTTTTAATATTTCAAATGTAAAGACTGAAAGCAGTAAATAAATATATACAGAGATGCAGAACCTGAAAGCATTAAATAAATATTTACAGACATTCTTTTTGTGAGTTTCGAGGGTAAGAGAATCATATCAGTGTACGATCATGCCAAAACGCTCTTGTTGTTCAATTAGTTAACATTAAGATAAGCATCCTATAACGATTATCGGTATTGTTGTCCACATAAGCTCAACTTATCAGATGTAATCATGGCGAGGGGATACGTTAAGGTATGATTTATACTTACCGACCGGTGTTCATCCACATCACGACACATTCCCGTATCAAGGTATGCACGAGGGTTCATCTTACCGGTGAGTATACCGATTATCATCTGTTTGACCGTATATGATGTGAGAAACTCACTTATTTTGATTTGAAAACAAGCCCTATGTGATAGAATCACTTATTGATGAGGAACTTGATTTTCATATGCATGAGGGCACAGGAGCAAGTCCGTGAACAGGTCAGTACTTTCGTACAGCAGAGAGACGAACTTGACTCCCGGAAAGAATTTGTGATATATTATCACTTATTTGTTTGGACATGTGATTGTTGATCACTTATTGAGGTCGTATGCAGTATGTACACGTATGTATAGTATCATGGAAGATCTAGACTTGCGTCCCCGTTATTTTTCGGTAAAAGATACAACCATGATACCCAGATGATAAGCAGCATAAAGACCGAATATCTCAGAACCTCGGCAATCTCTCAAACGAAATTTCGGTACCAAGACCATATGCCAATGAATGGTTCCCACCCAGTCTTCAGTCGGATTAAGTTTATATCACCCTGCACACTTTAAAATGATTGTGAGCCTACCGATACATCTTATATAGAGCTGCTTATCGTTTTTCAGTTTAGGTTTAAAGAGGTTTAGACAGACCACTGATGTACTATCATTTTCTCTTTTTCTCACCAGGAAACTCATTTTTGTTTTTCTATTGTTTTTGTGTTTTTGAAATTTTTCGATGTTTTTGGATTTTCAAATTTTGGATTTACTCCCCCTAAAATCAATAAACTAAGACAAATTTAAAACACAAAGGTATTTACAAAAATGATTTTCCGATGTTGGTTTTACTCTTGCTTGACCTTAATGCCGTTTACCAATAATAAATAGTCAAATCTTGATTTGTCAAAAGCTTTGGTAAAAAGGTCGGCACGTTGGTCATCGGTGTGGACGTAAGCAACATCGATTAGCCTTTTCTCAAAGCAATCACGTATGAAGTGATACTTAATTTCGATGTGCTTAGTCTTTGAATGCTGCACAGGATTTCTAGTGATCTGTAAAGCAGCAGAATTATCAACGTAAATAGGAGTAGTTAGGAATTCAAAACCGTAGTCGCGCATTTGTTGTTGGATCCAAAGGACTTGGGAGCAACAACTTGAGGCAGCAATGTATTCAGCTTCGCATGTTGATGTAGCGACACACGTCTGCTTCTTGCATTGCCATGTGACTAGGCGATTTCCCAAAAACTGACATCCAGCCGTTGTGGATTTGCCGTCGATTTTGCATCCGCCAAAATCAGAATCACTGAATGCGATCAAGTCAAAGTTATTATCCCTAGGGTACCATAGACCGGTGTCAGGGTAACCCTTCAAATAACGAAAAATCCTTTTTACAGCTGCAAGATGTGAGGCCTTCGGGTTGACTTGATATCTGGCAAGCAGGCACGTTGGGTACATTATATCTGGTCTTGATGCTGTGAGGCACATAAGAGATCCGATCATCGCGCGATAGTACGAGGGGCTAACAGCTTCACCCTTCAAGTCTGGAGTAATTCCGTGATTTTGCGGCAATGGGGTACCGATGGGCGTTGCATCAGACATCTGGAACCGGCTCAAGATGTCACCAACATATTTAGTCTGATGGATGAATATCCCAGACTCGGTTTGTTGTACTTGTAGGCCCAAAAAGAAGGTCATTTCCCCCATAGCACTCATCTCGAATTTATCCTGCATGATGCGCTCGAAATCCCTACACAAAACATCATTAGTAGAACCAAAAATAATATCATCAACGTATACCTGTACCAGTAGAAGATCTCCATCTTGTTCTTTGATGAAAAGAGTACAATCGATAAGACCTCTTCGAAATCCATTCTCCAGCAAATAATTAGATAAGGTTGCGTACCAAGCTCGCGGTGCTTGATGTAGACCATATAGAGCTTTGTTGAGCAACCAAACCCGATCGGGATGGATAGGATCTTCAAAACCTGGAGGCTGTTCGACGTACACCTCTTCTTCCACCACACCATGTAAGAATGCACTTTTCACGTCCATCTGGTATACCTTGAAACCTTTGAATGAGGCATAAGCCAGAAAAATCCGAATTGCTTCTAGACGTGCAACAGGTGCATACACTTCGTTGTAGTCGATCCCTTCTATCTGACGAAAACCTTGAACGACTAGCCTTGCTTTGTTTCGAATAACGATTCCACGGTCATCCTTTTTGCATTTAAACACCCAACGGGTACCAATCTTCTTGTAACCAGCAGGTTTCTCTACTAGTTTCCAGACACCAAGCTTCTGGAATTGTTGCAGTTCTTCCTGCATTGCTTCAACCCAAGAGCTATCTTTCAAAGCATCTTTCCAAGTTCTTGGCTCTTCTTGTGAGACATAACACGCGAAAGACCAATCATTTTGTTGACCAGATTCTCGGATAGTTGCATACAAGCCTGCATTGTTGTTGTTCCGCAACATGTTTCTTGTTTGAACGCCACTTTGTACATTTCCGATGATGTTTTGTTGAGGATGGGTATTGTGAATCCTTGTTTCTGGATTATCTTGAACTGGAATATTTGTACCCAGATTGTTGAGATTGAGATCAACAATCAATTCAAGGCCCGGAATTGACGAAGAGGATGATCCAGTAGCTTCAGCTGTTTTAGGGACATCCACTGGAGGTGTACCTTCTGAAGTACCATGTACTGCTATTGCTGGAGCTTCTTGATCTGCATCGAGAAATTCATCATCCTCTGAAGATTCGTTCAATTTGGTAGCATCGTGAAAATCCTCATTGTCGAGAGCATTATTATTCACTGAAGATGGTTCTTGATTGACAATAATGGGACGAACCAACGGTGAATCTGTTGCATTGTCACTCTCGAAAAACATCCTTGCCGCAGCATTTTCTTCAACGGCTTCAACATTGATCGAATTGAAAAAGTCATCGTACTCAAACATCCAAGGCTGACCAGGATTTCTAACTGGTAAAGTGTGCCTTTGTACTCTGACTTCAGACCATTCCTCGACCCTTTTAGTCTCTAGATTCCAGACTCTTAAGTTCGGGGTGGAATACCCAAGAAAGTATCCCTCAATTGCTCTTGCCCCAAACTTTCCATTAGGATCGATAATTGTGCAAGGAGCTCCAAACGGTTCAAGATATGACAAGTCTGGTTTCCGTTTGTTAATAAGCTCAAAGCAGGTCTTGTTGTGCCTTTTGACTGTAAGGACTCGATTCAACGTATAACATGCAGAGGACACAACTTCAGTCCAGAAAGGAATGGGCAGCTGCGACTCTACCAACATAGTCCTAGCAGTCTCGATCAAAGTGCGGTTCTTACGTTCATCGATGCCATTCTGTTGAGGAGTATAAGCTGCACTAAATTCGTGAAGAATACCTTTTGAAGTGCAAAACTCCGCCATGACATGATTTTTGAATTCAGTACCATTGTCGCTGCGTATCCGCCTAACCTTCAAGTTATACAGATTCTCAATCTGAATGATCAAATTCTTGATAATACCGAAGGTTTCACTCTTATGTGCCATGAACGCCACCCAAGAAAATCTTGAATAATCATCAGTTATCACGAGGCAATATTGATCATTCCTAATGCTTTTGTGCTTGACAGGACCGAACAAATCCATGTGCAAACGTTCAAGAGGAACAGCCACCGTGTTGACTTTCTTTGTAGGGTGTCGCTTCTTCGTTTGTTTTCCTTTCTGGCACGAGACACAGACGTCTTGAAGATGGAAGTTTTTAAGAGGAACACCATTCACTAATTCATTTGACACCAAATGATTCATTTTACGTAAGTGAATGTGACCCATTCGTCTGTGCCAAGAGATTGTGTCTTTTTCTGTGGCTTTAGAAACGAAACAAGTTGCTTGTGCAGACGTTGTGATAGCTTGGCTCATATCAAGGACATACAGATCATTTATCCTTGGAGCCGACAAGAGAATCCATTCTTTCGGAATTTTGAAGCCGGGTTTCAGTACATAACATCCATTAGCATCAAAGTGTACTGAGAACTGCTTATCACAAATTTGAGAAACACTAAGAAGATTGTGATCAAGTTGTTGCACGAAGTTGATCTTATCAAAGCTAACAACCCCGTTGGAAATCATTCCTTCACCCGTAATATATCCGCCCTTATCTCCAGCAAAAGCAACATAACCTCCTCTAATAGATTTGACGTCGTAGAGAAGCTTCATGTCGCCTGTCATGTGCCTGGATGCCCCACTATCAACAATCCAATGACTACTGATAGTTCCTCCTAGAACACCCTGCACATGAACTCACATAATTAGTTGGAGATGGGGACCCAAGCCATTGTGGTCTTGGGTCTTCCATTTTCATCAACAACAATAACTTCTATTCTTTGATGATTTGACAATTGTGATGGTCCCCCTAAATTTGTGGTCAATTTAGGTTTCCAGGTCTGTTGAGTTTTACTAGTTTGATTGTTTGAGGTTTTTGAACTTTCTGGTTTAACTGGAACAGATTGTTTTTGAACCACATCACTTTTAATCGCCTTTTCAATTTTCTTGACCTGTTGGCGTTTCTGTTTCTTTTCCCTTTCTCTTATGAGTCGGGGATCTTGTTTTACAGAAACATATCGCCTTTGGTGATTGTGTTCACGGGGATCATCTTCTTTGGCTTTCAACTTATGAAGATACGGGCAATTTCGAATGATATGCCCGATTGTACCACATTCAAAACATGATCTTCGTTCAACAAACCCCGAAGTATCATGTGATCGTCTTACCGATGATGAACTTTGTGATCCCGAGGTACTAGGTTTTGAACTATTTGGTTCATTCCTTTTCATCACTGTTACTTTCTGGACAAAATCTAAGTTAGATTGATTTGCAAACTTTTCAATTTTGTCCGTTCCCTTCGATTTCACAAAGTTCACATTCTTCTTCTTCTTCTGATTCGGCTTCCTTTGACCTTGAGTCGGTGTTTTACCTTTTGGTTTAGTATGATTTTGCTGTT
This sequence comes from Helianthus tuberosus, assembly GCA_030545235.1. NCBI lineage: Eukaryota > Viridiplantae > Streptophyta > Magnoliopsida > Asterales > Asteraceae > Helianthus > Helianthus tuberosus. The sequence goes on along the minus strand of JARYGA010017765.1, from coordinate 20,108 downwards.
TTTGCACTGTTGGTAATTTCTGATTGCCAAATTGTTTTCTAACTTCAGCCTTTGGAATAGGAGGGCATTGTGTTACAGTAACACGTGATCCTGTCTTTCCCAAAAACTTACTTGTTGAATTTTCAAAAACTTTACTGATTAAAGATTGATTTACATTCTTAATCGGAAAATCTTTGTCTGAGTAAATTTTATCATCACCAACAAGAGTGTACAGCAAATCCACACTCTCCGACTCTTTTTCAGACGTGGACTCGGTTGCAACAGTCTTAGCGGTTTTTGCAGGAGGATCACACAGAATATGATTCTCAAGAGGTATGTCCTCTTCTTTGATTACCGCATCAGACTTTGCTGAATCAGTATTATCAGATTCATCATCAGAAGAATCAGCATCCTCAATTACAACTGGAGGATCCTGATTCTGTTCAGCAGTTACAAATGTATCTGCTGACACATCTGAATCGGATGATACTTCTTTCTTGTATCCGAGTCCTGTTGCAAATTCTTCAACGTCCAAAGGAACAGATGGTTCAAAATGAGTTCTATACTCTTCATCAGGCATGGCATCATAATTGTTTCTAACAGGTGGTGGACATTTCTTGTAACCTATGCATGTGACATCCTTCTTCTCTTTCTGAACATCAATGATGTGATCCAACACATAGCTAGAGCTCAAATAACTGTCTAGCTTAAGTTGGATCGCCTCACTTTCAGTTTTCACACAAGCCATTTCTTTTTGCATTACCTCAAGACGAGTTATATACAAATTAATGTCAGTTTGTTTTCTAGAAACCATTTTTGTCAGCTCAGTTTTATCTTTCTTTAATGTTTCAATCATTGATTTAAAATCCTTTTCATGGTTTTCATAAAACATGTTGGCTTCTGTGCACTTAGCAAGATCCACGGTTAACTTCTGATTGTGGATGAATGTCACATCATATTTCTCTTGCAAAGCCTCGTGTTTGCTTTGCAATTCACACCACTTATCATTTACTAAAACATGTTTGTCTTGCAAGTCAAACAAACTAGCTTGTAGAGCATCGTGTTTGCCTTGCAACTCAGACATGTTTGCTTCCAAATCAGCACATCTAACATTCAAACTATCACAATTTTCACAGCTAACAGAGGTGGGTTCGTCGACACATACCTGACTTGATGAACTGTCGACATTAGCCATAAAGGCTGAATGGAGAGAAGACGAAGAATAAGCAGCTTGATCCACCAAAATAGATCTTCTTTGAATTCCTGCTGCAGCTTCCTCCAATAGCTCATCAATATTTGCATCGACTGACGCACTTGATGTGTCATCCACATGATCATCGCCTGAAGCAGAGGACTCTTCATCTGAACTTCCACTGTAACCGGAGCTGTCTTCATCTTCAGAAGATTCAACACCATTGGTGGAAGATTCTCCACCACTGGCGTGTTTAAGATCCTTGACAATTTCAGCAAAACACGCTGTTCCATCTGGAGCATCATTATTCAGCTGAATTGACCAATCACAACCTTCATCTACTTGAACCACAAGTGCCTGGTTGGCATTTGATGGTCCTGGTTGATTCTGGTTGTTGACAGGCACCAGTGTTCGCTCGTTGTTCCTCGCTTGGTTCTGATTAGCCCTGTTTCCTTGACCTCTGAAGGGATTCTGGTTCCCATGTTGAGATGGCCTTGTACATTCCCTTTTAAAATGACCACGTTCACCACAATTGAAACACTTGACGGCCTGCTTATCAAACCCATACTTGGTGTCTTTCTTGCTTTCCAAGCTGGTTCGGCCTGTTCTTTCCATGAAATCCTTTGCTCGCCTAACAGCACTGGCAAAGGCCCACTTAATATCCATCATCTCCATCTCCTCTTTATCTATCTGCTGATAGTCTTCTTGTGTCAGATTAATGTTGCCAATCTGACCTTCCACTAATCCACAGTATGCGCTCACCAAAGTGTTTAGCAGCTCCATGTGTTCTTTTGCTACTTCCACACTGACTTTAGAAAAGCTTGAGGTGTCGAGCCGTACTGTATTTGGCTTTGATTGTTGACCAGCAGATGATGTGCTTCCATAACATGCTTGCTGTTGAGGATGGAGTGGATTCCCGTACATGTCTGTTGGTACGGTAGATTGAGCAGGAGGAGGAGGAAGTGGATTCCCATACATGTCGGTTGATCCGGTAGATCGAACTGGCAATGGATTTCCGAACATATCAGTTGGTCTGAGAGGTCGTTGGCTTTGTTGTTGCTGTTGAGGAACTGGTTCCAGCAGATTTCCATACATGTCTGTTTTTGGAGGCACCGGAACTTGGATAGTATTGCCATACATGTCTATGCTAGTCACAAAGGCTGTTTGAATTGGAGCATGTGAAGACGGTTTTGTAGAAGTGCTAGAAGTTCCATAATACATTTCAGGATTTTGTGGCACTGGAACTCTTTTTGCCTTGAGAGTTTCTTCCTGATTCTTGTTTTCCAGGATTTGAACAAAGTCGTTGAAGCTTGTTGTAGCTAAAGTACCATTGTACTTCATGATTTCCAAGAAAGTATTCCACTGAGGTGGCAACGCATCTGCAAACCTCTTAACAATCTCTGCAGGAGTTGTAACAACCCCAAAATTTGTCAATTCAGTCAACAAATGATTAAATCGACTTGTCAAATCACCTAACGACTCATTCTCCATACAAATAAAACCATCAAACTCTTTCTTCAGCAATTCTTTTCTCAGTTGACGTGTTGCTTCATTTCCCACGCCCCTTGTCTTCAACGCGTCCCACAACCTCTTTGTCGTCTTGTAACTGACAAATTGATGATATATATCTTTACTTAAGGCCTGAGTGAGAATGGCGTATGCCTTCTTTTCTAGATCATAGACCTTCTTCTGATCTTCCGTGAGATCTGCAAACGTAGCAGCAGATGATGCGGCAACTTCTATTGTTTGATCGAAATCTGTAATGAACCGCAACCACAGTTCTGTATTTTGACCAAGGACGTATGTATGAAATCTGTCAATCCATCCTGGATATTCATATAAGTGCATCAACTTTGGAGGCCTATTCAAACTTCCAGTTTCGCTCTCACTTAAGAGAATGCTTTGAACACTTGGAATTTCATTTGATACAAATGCCCATTGACCGGTAGAAATTGCATTAGCTTGAGAAGATACCGTTGCGGAAGATGACGGAGTACCAAAATACATATCTGTATTTACCAGAGTATTCCACCTTGGATTCATTTTTGATCAGCCGAAGGATACCTGTCGAAAGACTTGAAAAACACAAACTGTTAACCACAAACAGACTAATGATCGAAAGATCAACACCTGTTCGAAGGATCAACAGTGTTCGAAAGATCACTGTTGAGTTTCGAACAATGTTTTCGAAAGATTCTCCAACCGAAGGATCCTTATCTTTCGAAAAAGTACTGTAGATCGAAAGAGGAACACTGTTGAGTGTCGAACAATGACTTCGAAAGACTCCCCAATCGAAGGATCCTAGTCTTTCGAGAAAGAGCAGTAGACCGAAAGATGAACACGAAAGATGACTTCGAAAGACTCCCCAATCGAAGGATCCTAGTCTTTCGAAAAAGAACTGTAGGCCGAAAGATGTATGTTTCGAAAATATTCCTTGGAACGAAGGATATCTTTCGAACAGCTCTGACACGGTTGACAAATGTGACAGGTTGGTGAAAAGTTGACGGGTTGGTGAGAACTTTCGGCAGAAAGTATGTTCAGACCATATCTTCTGAACATGCAGGTTTCACCAAACAGGTAATGTCCAATATTTTAATCAGTTTACTCTTTTCAATGCACAAACACTTTGAAGTTTAAAATTTTAAGATCAAAAGTGTAAAATATCAAGAACCAACTTGAACAAAGGATGAACTAAAAGAAGAATAGCCCAGAAATATATGAATATTCTGATGAACCGAAGGCTTTCTGAAACCCGATTTCAGCTGAAACTTTACTAAAAACCAATGTTTAACATGTGACAATGAAAAATAAGATGGTTTTTGTAAGAACTTTCAGCAAAATACCAGAATTTTCGAGGTCTTAGACAGAATTTTCAGAAAAATATAAACTTTTGAAACCCGAAAAACAACCCGAACACACTCGGTTTTAACAAGGAGAAGAGCCAAGGCTCTGATACCACTTGTAGGTCCGGCTAGGGGAGGATCTAGTCGCCTAATCCTTGTGTACAAACCAACCCGGTTGTGTGGAATCCAACCGAGATAGCAAACCGAGATAGAACACGTAAAGACACGACACGCAAAGTTCACCGATTAACACCTCTGTATTAATACGTATGAATGGTCCAGTTACAAGCACAGGTTTACAAATCAGTTCTGTAAACTCTCAAAGTTCTCTCGTGTGTGTGTGTGTTCTCCTTATCCACTGCCTGTCTCACAGTAAATGAACACAACACACGGGTATTTATACCCAAACCAGCAGGTCTGGTCGAAGGATCAAACAGTCTGATCGAAAGCTCATCTTTCGACCAGAAACAGCTCGAAGGATCCATATGTACCACGAAAGATGTGATCTTTCGTGGTCCATCCATCGAAGGTCCATCTTTCGAGCTTATCATCATCGAAGGATATAAGTGATCCTTCGATGACACATCCTTCGACCCAACAACTTACAAACAAAATGTTGACTGTTTGGCCAAGTCAAACCAGGAGGATGGTTGACTTGGTCAAACTTACAAGACTAACAAAGACATCGTTTGGTATCAGACGAAATACAGACAAAGTACAGACACAAATGCACCAACAAAACCATCTATTGAAATGATGTTTTCAATGAACATCTTCTTTACTAAAACTAGATCATAATAATTTTTTTAACACTACAGTTATCATAATGTAACAAAATATCTCATCCTTTCACGGTTCCCTATCTAATGACCTAATTCTCATACTTATTTTCTAATCACAACAGTAATCATCCACAAAAATGAAGAAAAAATCAAAATATCACTAAACAATCAACCTAATTTAAAACAATCGCATATACTCACAGATTCACACCAAAGTTAAAGAAAAATTAGCGTTTAGAAAGTAACGTGAGACAATTCATCACAATACACATGCGAAACCCTTCGTAAACCTCAGATTTCATTCGTCTAGCATCCGTCAAGCTCTGCGGAAAACAAAGCATGACAGAATGTTCATTGTTCACTTTCAAACAGGTTTCAATCGTCTTCTTCCTCAAAGCCTTCACCGTTCTCGAATAAACTTTTTTTCTAAGTGATTAACAACAGAGGCATCAGCATTCATAAAACGACTTTCATGACACAAATTAAAACTAGAACTAATATTATAGTGTTCACTACTCTTGACTGATTTCGATCTAATTTTACCAGAAATCAAAACCTCTAACTGATCCGGTGAGTCATACTTACCAAATTTGACATCTGCCGGAGCAACCGCACACGGCGTTCATCCACGGAGGACCGCTCCAAACATCGTAACTGTTCAAAACGCCCATCCGAAACCTAGATAAAGGTGATAAACATCCAAAACTATTATAATCACAAACACTACTGCAATTCGGATCGATTAACATGACTTTATCATCTCCGTGATCATTTCCGACGAAGAAGAGGAAGTTGAGGACAGTAATCGATCATTCTCCTCGGAGAATGAAAACGCTCGGCCGGAATCGGATCCTGAGGTGTAATCGGAGCAAAATTGAAGCAATTGGTGGATCCAGTGGTGAGAATTGGATGAGAGAGAGAGAGATATCAGAAGAAATTGAGAAGATTTGTGGTGGTAAAATTGTGGATCAGATGAAAAAATAAACCCTAGGTGGTGGAAGAGACGTAGTAAAGAAGAGAGCAAAGGACGGAGGAGTTTGGAAACAGGGGGTATGTCTGGCAAAACTAACTTTTTGTTTTTTATATATTTCTTCGCAACTTTTACTTTTTTATTTTTAGATATTCTCGTATTTGCGACCGCGTTAGATAGTCGCAACTTTTGTTTTTTATATATTTCTTGTATTTGCGACTGCTTTAGGCGGTCACAACTTTTGCTTTTTTTATTTTTCTCATATTTGCGACCGTTTTCCGACCACCGTTCAACTATTTGCGATCGGAAAATTGCGGTTGCAAAATTTGAGACCGTTTTGCTACCGAATGTGGGTTGGTCTTTCATTTTGCGATTGTTTTGATGTTGGTCGCAAACTGGTCGCTAATTTTGCCACCGCCTTATGTAAGTCACAAATTTTGGTTGCAATTGCCTAGTTTTCTAGTAGTGTAAGGGCCCCTTTTGAGACATTATAGAATATATGTTGTCCCTGTTAGAAACAATTGGATCGAGCACCACACCCACACGAACATCACGGTTTTGTGATTAAAACTCTAGCCCCGACTCTTTCTTTTATATAGAACAAAAATCACACCATAAACCAAATACATAACACTCTATTTATGCTAAACATTACTTGCTAAACAAGACTCCTACCAGACTTCTCATTCCTACTAAGACCATGCGTAGTGGTAACAACAAATAATGTCTCACCCATGGCCGTTGTCCGCCACGCGTAATCCCAGTCAGCTAAGGGGTGTTTTTCACAAAGGGGCGTAGTGGTGATGATGCCCAATAATGCCCCGTCAATCATTACACAATTATTAATTTTTTTAATTAAAACTAATAAAATTCATTAAATAAAAAACATTACATTCTTAAAAAAAATAAAAACCGGAAATAAGAAAAAAAATCCTAAAAAAATAAAAAAAAACAAAACAAATAAATAAAATACTATTAAGCTAGAGTCCGTATTTTTGGCGGATTTGTTGCTGACGCATTTGGGCTAGGATCAATGCGCCGCCTATGAGATGGTCGATGGGTTTGGACAAAAAGTCGATATGTTTCTCCATTTGTCGGGATTCTTGTATCGCTACAAACTTTTTGTTTTTGGTGTTTCTTTCCTCCATGAATGCAAAGTGGGATTTAAATAGGGTTAAATTTTGAATTAAAAAAAATAAAATTTTTATTAATGTTACCGTTTCTCAACGGTTATATTTCGAAAATTGTGCGGGGCATCGGCGTTTTATTTACAACGCCATTCAAAAAAATCGAACAAAAACACCCAAGGGGGCCAAGGTCGGGGTGTGTTTGAGCGTTTTTGGGCAAAAAAATGCCCCATTATTTGACGACTACGCATGGGTTAATAAGTATCCTTAAACAAACTTGATAAAGTACTAATAGACTAACTTAATTATTAAACTAAACTAAGCTTATCTTACTTTCTCTTTCTAGATTAATCAGATGACCCAAAACAACTCGACCTATACGTGTACCTGTTTCTTCATCAAAGCAACGCCGACTCCTTGAGCCAAGTTGGCCCCCTTTTCCTTTGATTGCCAGTTCGTGCATTCATACGCAAAGTGACCAATATCCCCACATCTGAATCCCTGACTTGTCTCGTCATTTCATTCGTTTTCGTTAATTAGGGATTACAATGAGCCGAGTATTGGTAATCTTAATCTTAGACCCCATTAGCCCTTATAAAAACATGTCATATGCATGGCCCCATATACAACGGATGTTGGTTGGTTAGAGAATATACCCACTAGTTTTGGGTATTCCAATGAGTTTATTAAAAAGGTACTCGTTGTGATAGGAAATTTGTCCTTTAATTATAACTAGATTATTGACATAGGGTGCGCGTTGAGGCGGCGACTTTTTAGTTGTTCATAGCTACCGGTACATTACGTGATGCGTTAACTATATGAAAACATGTGTTTCTACGTATCCGATCTAATTTAATGTCACCAAGATAAAAAAAAAACAATATGTCTTGGTTGTTACAGTGTAAAGTCGTAAAGTAATTTAGAAATGAACGTGGTTAGGCATGGTTAAAAAAATGTATAATAACGTGTCGCGTGTTGCGGTCTAAAGTTTTAAAAGTAATTTAAACAAAATGAGGTGTCAAGGTTTTATGTAGAAAAGTTAGAAGACTCGATGTTGTTAATTATCAAAATTTAAAATTGAATGTGTAACTTACTTAAAGAATAAGAGATGTAGGTATCAATTTAGAAAGTGTAAGGACCGACCTTTGTTTTTAAGATATTATATATTAAATTATGTGTAGATAATTAATTTTAGTAAGCCAATACCATATGTGAATAATGATCACATAAAAGCAAATGTATTATTGATCCATTCTTTATTACCAATCCTTCGATCTATGAAAAGCTAACAGCTAATTAGCCACCTAATTTTAGTTTTAAGATGTATATAAATTTTTTGGATATTGGATTTAAAAAATCCTAACTTTACCTAATTGCTCCATAGCACTTCCAATTTTCAATTTTTACACAAGCACTCCTAACTTTTAACTTATTGATCGATAACACTCCCTAGCTAACTGAACCCTAACATAGTCTGCTAATGTTAGCTGTCACATCATCAAAAATGTCATGTCAGCTGCCATATCATAAAAAAATGCCACATGAGCTGCCACATCACCAAAAAATGTCACATCAGCTGCCACGTCAGCAAAAAGGGCTACATCAGGGAAAAAAAAAAAAAAAAAAAAAAAAACTAGGTTAGGGTTTAATTTGCTAGGGAGTGTTATCGGTCAATAAGTTGAAAGTTGGGAGGAGTGCTGGTGTATAAATAAAAAAATTGAGAGTTTTATCGACCAATTAGTAAAAGTTGAGGTTATTTAAATCTAGTATATGCATCTTTATTTTTTAACAACTATAATAAATCAAACAATGACTAATGATATTATTAGTATAAGGAATTAGTTGAGGGATATAATTGTAATAGTCATAAGAGGAGGGACTAATATGTAATAAGTGATACTGGTAGTTATAGTTGGTTATAAATGAATAACAACCCCAAGCTAAGAGTAGGCTTGATTTGGGTTTTTTCCCTCTCTTCTCTGTTTCTCGAATTAGGCTAACAGTTGGTATCAGAGCTACTGATTCTCGGAGCTCAAGATTCCGGCAACCACTTCATTCCGATCATCTTCTCCGTCACCACTCAATTCGTTCCGATCATTTTCTTCATCATCTTCAATTCATTCAATTTCCAGACTCTGTGGGGTGATCAATTTGTGATCATTCCATTCCATATTACTTCATCAAATCTCCTTAATTTTCGAATCAATTCTTTTCATTCCATTCACTAGATTGATCAATTTGTGATCATTCTAATCCATTACAACCAATTGTTGTTTGGTATTCAATTCTTTCAATCTTTGTTCAAATCTTCCAACAATGATGACAAGAAATCAAGAAGTTGACCGTATTGCTAGAGATGTTAGTAGACTGGATGAATTCACTTCACAAACTCAAGAAGGGCTAATGAGTTTGAAGACAGCCTTTGAACAGTTGCAGGCTGCATTTGCAAGAATAGAACAGTGATGTGTGTAAAATGCAACATATAAATTACATCAAATAAGGCATAAAACTAACTCCTTTTTAGTACTAATGTTGGAAAAAGTGTACTTTTGTCTTCCTTTTGTATTTTCAGGACCAAATGAGCTTAATTGAACAAAAGGAACAAATATGCAGCCAAATCTAACATAAATACAAAGAAAAGGAATAATCGCAGCATGCCCGACCCCTCGACAGCATATTCCCAAGCAAAAACAAGAGAACAGAAGGCTGACCATGGCCCCGTGCCCAGCGGACACGGGGGCGTGGCCAGATGTCTGCAGAAAAGACAAAGCAATAGAAGCTTCTATTCCCAGCACGGGGGCGTGCCCAGCTCAACACGGGCCGTCGTCAACGCTAAGATTCGCAGAATCTTGCAAATCTTGATAATACAGATACGCTTCTGCACACGGGGCCGTGCCCAGCGAACACGGGGGCGTGGGGAGCTAATGCAGACAAATTGTAATTAATGAAGAAAGAGAAAGTGGATGGCCACGGGGCCGTGTCCAACAGACATGGAGCCGTGTCCGGGCTTCTGTAAAGGCTATAAATAGGGGTGCTTGGCTCACTTCAAAGGCATCCATTGGCAAACCACCTCTCTCTCACTTCACCTATACTCGACCACCATCCCAACACCCATATCCACCACCATCATCCATCATCCACCTTAGAGTGTGTATAGTAGTCTCGGGATCCAAGATTGATAGTAAGAGTTCTTGACAATCAAAGGTCATGTTTGCCTAAGTCTCTTACATCACTTGGTGAAGACAAGCATTTAATGAAATACTTTTGATTTTTAATCTTTTCGCATTTTTTATTTGGTTTTGTATTAATGACTTTAATAGCTAGTTTCTTATGTTGAAGGTGAAACTTCCTTATCATTTGTCCGTGGTGTCTTGGCGTTATTTTACTGTCCATATAAAATAAAAGATTTTCACCATTCATATCTCTACGGTCTATGTAGAGATATGTTGGCTACCTGGTCGCGGGTTAAGGGAATGGTTTGGTAAGGTTCTTGCCTTATTCAGTGTATTGATCCTGCAAGGACCTGAGTCAAGCTTACTAGGACCTTTTTCAATGCCCACTGGTATTGGATGGCGGGGGTGCGAATGGTTTGATCTCCTCATATGTAAACTACTATTAATACATTAACCCGGCTACTTGGGATTGTATCCCTACTGACTCAAACCACTTAGCCGAGGGTAACGTCACCTTCAAAAGAGGGGCCTACCACATTACGCATTAATAACTTAATTAATTATCTTCCAATATTCCGACCCTTTGGGATTGTATCCTTGCTGACTCAAACCACTGGGTTCGGGGTAACGTCACATTCAAAGGAGGGGCCTACTACTATAATTAAGATAATCTCTTAAAAAGTGCAAAAGTGCGGAAATCATCAAAGGTTACATTAAAGGCGAGTCGGATCCAAGTGATTCATCTTGTCTATCTGTTTTTATTTTTCAGCATTTTATTTTTTATTTTTCATTGTTTAAAACCTTTTCTAAAACTTTTGATTTGATTAGACGTTGAGGATAAACCGGTATTAAAAGCTCTTGTGTCCTTGGACGACCTCGGTATCTTGCCAACGCTATACTACGCTCACGAGGGTGCACTTGCCCATGTATGTGTTTAGTGTTAGTAGAATATCGTGTTTTAGAAATTTAAAACTTGACTAATGTGTTAAAAAGGGTTTAAAATATAAAGAAAAACATAATACACCCGACACACACCAAACAGCAAGGAACAATGATGCCAAGAGTTGATAATGATAGATTGTGCAACAATAGGTGGACCAAAGTGGAGTTTCCCAAGTTTAATGGGGATGATGTAGAAGGATGGTTGTACAAGTGTGAACATTTCTTTTCAATTGATGACACACCAGAAAGATATAAGGTGAGATATGCAGCAGTCCATTTAGAAGGAAGAGCATTACAGTGGCATCAGGGGTTCATGAAATCAAGCCTACTCTTTGCTTGGGGTTGTTATTCATTTATAACCAACTATAACTACCAGCATCACTTATTACATATTAGTCCCTCCTCTTATGACTATTACAATTATATCCCTCAACTAATTCCTTATACTAACATATATGCACATCAAGTGTGTAAATTTCATTCTGATTCTGTACTTGGTAACATACAAATTCAAATAATATCATCAAAATACATATTTAAAAAAAAAGTCTAAGTTAATTTTTTTTTTATCTATTGAACCTACTAGAATGGAGAATTAATAGAAAAGGGTTAAAAGAAAATAAAAATAAAAATTAAAGTTTTCCGGGTAAAGGATTCGGATATCACCTAATTCCATACACACAAAATATTTTTTTCCAATCTATATTTGGATACTCGTTCCTATTGTTTTGGATTTCGGGTATTTCCATCAGGCTCGGAATCTTTTATCATTCCAATCATTGGGTATGCTTAAACCAGGTTGACCCTCATGACTTTTTCATTTTCCCCAACTTCAGCCCCTACAACGAACATTCTAGCTAAACAAGACTCGTTCTAGACTTATTATTTGTTAATATTAATAAGCAACCTTAAACAAACCTGATAAACACTTATAAGCTTTAATTATTAAACTATACTAAGCATTATCTTACTTTCTCTTTCTCCATTAATTAGATAACCCAAAACAACTCCACCTATTAACATTTTTGTCATTATCGAAACTTTTAGGATTAATCTTTTCATTCTCCCCCTAAATCCTAACGCGTACCTGTTTCTTCGTCATAGCAACGCCGGCTCATCTCTTGAGCCAGGTTAGCTGTTTTTTCCTTTGGTTGTCAGTTTGTGCATTCATATGCAAAGTGACCAATATCTCCACATCGATAAAACAACTGAATCCTTGACTTGTCTTGTCATTTCATTGGTTTTCGAAAATGAGCCGGGTATTGACAGTCTCAATCTTATACCCCATTATAAAACCATTTCTTATAACCGACCCAATACTTGTAAGGTGTTGGTTGGGTACAGAACATACACGCAGGTTTATACCAATAAGTTCGTTAAAAAAATACTCGTGATTTCCGAGGACAATATTTTCTTTAATTATGATTTTTATACATCTTTATTTTTTAACAACTATAATAAATTAAACTATGACTAATGACATGCACATCGTTATCATCATAAAATGTGTAAATTTCATTCTGATTTTCTACTTAGTAGTATACAAATAATATCATCAAAATAAATATTTAAAAGAAAAGTTTATTTTATATGTAATGAAACTACTAGAATGGAGCATTAATAGAGAAGGGTAAAAGGAAAATAATGATAAAAATTAAAGCTTTCCGGGTAAAGGATTCAGGTATATAATTTTAGGTAATCGGGCCGGGTTTCACCCATTCTCATACATATCCCATGCTCACAATTTTTTTTCCAAACCTATACCTAGATACCCGTTCCTATTGTTTTGTCTTTTGGGCATTTCCACCAGGCTCGGATTCTTTTATCATTCCTATCGTTGGTTGTTGCTTCAACCAAGTTGACCCTCACGATTTTTTCATGTTCCCCAACTTAAGACCCTACCATGAACTGTTCTATCTCTCAGTTAGCCCATCCATGGCCTTGTTGACGATAATTGCCATCGTTTATCTGTCTAAACTAAAAAAACATTACGATGGAACAACAACTTACCTTAAGTATCCTCAGTTAGTTATGTTTCTGGGTCTTACTCACTCATCATAAGCCTTCAAATGAACAACAACCTCTTCAAAAGACTTTTTTCTCCAGAGTATTTTTCAATTGAAGCAACTACGAGTAAGTATTTATGCGATGGCCGTCTTGCTTTAGCTATGGCTAGGTTTTTTCTCTTGTCTGCCCGTTTACTTTTGTTTCTCGATCTGGTAAATTTATGTTGCTTGCGTCATATCCCATCAACACTTCCATAATCATCTAAACCATTAAAATTTTCCTCTTTGGGCTCAACACCTCCATAACCCGCACATGGTACATTTGGAATGCATGAGTTTGTGTTTTTTTAGTAAAAATGGGAATGTGAGGTAGTTTTACTAGGCCTTCTATTCACACACGCCATTTGACTTTTTACATATTTTCACACACATGGTACATTTAGTTGTGCATGAGTTTGTGTGTGTTTTTAGTAATTAATGTGGGTGATCACAATTTGAAAGAAACTTACCATTTTCAACTAACTTTTTAAGGAGTTAATTACGTAGTTAGTCCCCGTGGTTTACACTAAATAACAATCTAAGGTACTAATAGTTTAAAATCACGTTTCAAGGTACTAACTTTTCATGTTTTAACAAAGTAAGGTATTAACGTTATTTGGCTGTTAATTAATAACCCTGACACCCTCACATGCCATAAACGTGAGGGTATAATTGTCATTCACTCAAATTAAATGCTTATTATAAAACCCCTCTTCAACCATCAGACTCTACAATTTCAAGCTCCTATACTCTGTAAACCCAAATCGAAGAAACCCTTGATTTCTAGGGTTTGATCAATGGATCTTCTGAGGCAAGAAGATGAACCATTTGACAACGAAGTCAAATACGATACGTCACTTACTTAATGATACTTATTTGAATGCTATTGACAATGGATTTTCATAGTTTTCATGTTCTAAAAAACGACGAATGTTGTTTTTAGGTAGACAAAAAGGATTATTTTCTCTGAAGATACACTACAATGGGCAATTTGGAATCAAAAATCAAAATCTTTGCTACAAAACAAGCTAATGTATGTTGATTTCATGGATACGGACATGTTTTGCATCCATGATGTCAACGACGCTATGAGGTTGTGAGGTATTCACAAGATGATGTTCAACATTTTTATTATCTGGTTCCTGGTAGTGAGGTACATACTGGTCTTATGTCTTTAATCGCTGATGATGATGTACATGGCTTGAATCAATATGTGCTACAAGGTTCCAAAGTTATAAGTGTATATGTTGAGCATGGTTTAGGCATTGCAACCGAAGATGTAGATGATCTTAAGAATTCATATAAAGTAGATGAAGATGTAACAGTAAATGATGGTAATGTAGGTGATCTTAAGAATGCACATAAAGTAGATGAAGATGTAACAGTGAATGATGGTTATGTAGATGATATTAAGAATGCACATAAATTAGATGAAGATGTAACAGTGAATGTAGACTTTGATATGGATGATGTTGAAAATAGGAATGAGAAGTTTATTAACGAAGATGTTGAGAATATCCCAGGACAGGACAGACTGTTGATGCTTCTGTTAATGACTTGTTTAGTGATGATAATACATTTGCTGGTGTGTTAAAACCTTATGTAAGGCCAGCTGAACAGAATGAAAAGGCTAAACAGAATGAAAAGGCTGAACATGATAATGAGGATAGTGGTGATGAGGACACTGTAGATAAGGAAATTGAGGTGTTTGAGGTAGAAGTTGATATGAGTCAGTTTAATGACAAGTTCCAGGCTAAGGATAAGATGAACAATGAAAAAGAAAACCATAATGCTACTGAAACAAATGTGGATGATACTAAACATGATCCCTTAGATGAAGAATATCTTAACAATGATTCCCTTGGCACATCTGAATCAGAAGTAGAAGTTCCCATTGAAAAGCATAGGAAAAAGGCATTTAGGAGGATTAGGAAACAACAAGAAGCAGGTAAGGAAAAATGTGCATTTTATGTAGGACAAACTTTTGGTGATAATTCAGAGGTGAAGACCCTCATCAGAAGGCATGCAATAGAAACAAGGAGAGAGATTATTTTCTATAGGAATGATCAGGAAAGGATAAGAGCCCAATGCAAAGGCACAATTCCTGACTTTGAAAGGGCCCAAGAGAATGAAGGCCCAACTGAAGATAATGGCCCAACTAAAAGTCAGTAAAAACAGAATCTGGGAAAAGTGGGAGAATGCAATAAAAGTCAAAAAGATGGGGGTAGGTTAACAAAAGAAACCCCTAATAAATGTCCTTAGGTAATGTATGTAGCTAAACTTAAAGATGAACCTACATGGGTTGTTCCTATAACCCACAACATAAGTGTTTTCAAACAAGATCTTCAAGGCACTTCACATCTGATTGGATATCCAAGGAGATAATGTTGGTTATTGAATCAAACCCTAAAATCCCAATAAAGGCTATCAAGGATCAGTTGCAGAGGAAATTTATGATGGAAGTTTCAACAATGAAGGCATTTAGGGCCAAAAATATGGCTGCAAAGCATGTGATTGGTGATTACACCTAGCAATACAGGCTGCTAAGAGATTATGGCCTTGAACTACAAAGAACAAACCTAACACAACTTTTAAAATTAATCTTGAACCATCTAATATTGATGCTTCTTCAAATACCAGGATTTTCAGAAGGGTGCACGTCTGTCTTGGTCCATTGAAGGAGGGTTTCGAGGCTTGCAAAAGAGAATTTCTAGGTTTGGATAGAGCTTTTATGAAGGGGCCATTCCCTGGTCAACTATTGACTGCTGTGTCTATGGATCCCAATAATGGGATCTACCCACTGACATATACTATAGCTGAGGTAGAATTAAAAGATTCCTGGACATGGTTCTTGGAACTTTTAAGGGATGATCTTGAATTACCTTTGAATGCCAATTTCACTTTTATCTCAGATAGGCAGAAAGGAATTATCATAGCCATTGCTGATGTTTTCCCTAGTGCATAACATAGATATTGTGTTAGACACATTCATCAGAATTTCAGGTTACAATAGAGGGGAAAGGCATATAAAGACATGTTGTGGGCCATAGCTACAACCACTACAGTTGAGCAGTTCCAAAACAAAAATGGAGGAAATGAGATTGATGAACCCTGATGCTCATCAATATCTAACCCTAGACCGACGTCCCGGCGCATGAATCTGAAATATGAACGCAGTGCACTTCTCCATAAGAATTACGTTTCCACCACCGTCAAAACACCGACTTTCGATATCCTATTAAAAAACATAGAATTATAGTGTTAGACTCGATATTAGAAATTATATTGTAAAATATAATAAACAAACAACACCACCACCAACACCACCACCACCACCACAGCCGACCTAACCACCACCAAAACCACCATCCCAACTACCACAACACACCACCACCACCACCACAACCTACCACCCTCAACTACCTCAACAACCACCACAGCCTACCACCCACAACACAACACCACCTCACCACCGTCAACCACCACCACCCCAGCCGACCCACCACCACCACCACCAACACCACCCCAGCCGACCCACCCCCCACCACCCCCACCACCACCAACACAGCTGACCCACCACCACCACCACCACCCCAGCCGACCCACCACCACCACCAACACAGCTGAACCACCACCACCACCACCCCAGCCGACCCACCACCACCACCACCACCCCAGCCGACCCACCCCCACCCCCACCACCACCACCACAACCACAACCCCAACACCACCACCACCACCACCACCACCCCAGCCGACCCACCACCACCACCACCACCACCCCAGATTGTCATCATGTGGTCCAGAACTCGTCTAACCAAAAAATAACTTTTGTATTTGGATATGTACTTATTCTCGATTAAACTATAAAGGGAAGTGAAACTGAACTTCAATGAGACCCGTATGGGTCGATGAGAGGCATATGCAAGTGGGGTGTCATAAATGTCCTGTCAACTTTTCAGAAAAGGTAGGTGGATATGGGTCTCATCGGGCTATACGAGGCATATGGGCTGAAAAGTTGTCAGGATCTGTACCCACCATACGCGCGTATGGGCCTATGAGCGGCATATTGGTTTGTTTTTTTTTTTTTTTTTTTTTTTAAAAAGCTTGTATATGTTGGTTGCAAATGTCGGGTATTTTTGTCATCCTTACTTGCCATAGAAATATACACCATCTTCACAATCATAAATTCACAATGGTTGTCTGCAGATGTGGTAGGACGACTGCACTAAGAACATCTTGGACTGAAGTTAATCCCGGACGTCAATTTTACACTTGTCACAGTATGGTATGTTTTTAATGTATTTTTTTTTCCATTAACCCTTGTATATTAGTGATTTATTTTTTTTCGTGTCAGCGTTCTAAGTGCAACTTCTTTGTGTGGGTCGATCCTCCCATGTGTCGTCGAGCATGTGTGGTCATCAAAGAACTGATGGATACGAAGGCTCTGCTTAAAAACGAAGTCAATTTTTTGAGAGAGGAGGTTCAAATTTATAAATTGCAAGAAGCGGAATTTGAAGATATTCATTCAAGTGTTGTTCGTAAGAGGGAACGTTGGTTGATAATCAGTTGGATTTTTTTTGTGTTGTTTGTCTTGTTATTTTTCATTGTTAGTATGTAAGTTTATGCAAGACATGTAATCGAATATTAGTTATAAATGCCGTTTTTTATATATATTAAGTTTAAAAAAAAATGTAATCGAATATTCTGTTGTTTGTCTTGTTATTTTTCATTGTTATTATATATACTAAGTTTTTTTAAAATAAGTCGACTAAGCATAAATAACTAAGCATAAATAACAAAACGAACAAACATTCATCAAGTTACAAATGTTTAAACATACCAAAATAAACAAAAAGAAATAAATATTTGTTCATACATGCCCACAAATGTTTAACAAAATAAAATTCACCCAACAAATACAAATACTAATCCTCCATCTCCTTATCGCTGTCGTCAGAATCATCCCCACCACCTGCCTGCGTCCCGGACGGACCTGCCTCCATGTCGAAACCCGGATACACTCGTGGATGTGGCGGGGGTCGAACCGGCAACCCCGCCTGGGTACGTCTCTCGGCCTCACTAGCCATCACCCACTCCATCAAATCCTCCATCCGCCTGTCCATCCGCTGAAACTGCTATGTCCAGCTGGCCATCATACCATCCTGACCCGCCACCAGCCTCTCAAGGAGATGTTGGGTGGACTGAGGCAATCGCACTGCATGTTAAACGCGTTGTGGAATCTGTGGCGGCTCCTGCGGATGCCCCTGGTCAACCTGAGGCTCCATGTCTCCATCTATAGCAGGCACGTCAGCAATATGCGGCATCTCCACCTCCCCAGCCTCGAGCAGTGCCTGGTGGACTATCGGTTGGGGTTCATAAATCTGTTGGTGTTCGTCAACAAACCGATGCCCGATATCCGGAATGTTCACCGCAATCTTCATCCCTCTCATCGTCCTAAGATCTAAGAGCTCGTGTGGTGCTGGGGCTGGCATATCTTCAAGGAATTGGTAATACAGACCGCAATGCTGGGCAATACGCGTGATAAACGCCCCTCCAATCAAACGGCTACTCCTCTGCCGTTTGCCGTACGAGGCGAAATACTCCGCCAGAAAGCGATGGAGGGCGCACGGTGTGCCCGTATATAAGCAGTACAGAAAGAACAAATCCACCTTCGTGACCCACTCGTTGCTTTTGACATGCGCAGAGATCGACGTGGCAATGCAGCGGTGTATGTAGCGAACGAGTGGGTCAGGAATGTCAGAAACTCGGGCCTTCTTACCGAAGCGTCCAGGTCATAGAGTGGGCCACCAAGCAAACAACTGATCATCAGGCATAGCCCAAATCTCGGTGGTATAGATGTCCTGAACCAACTCATCA
Source organism: Helianthus tuberosus (assembly GCA_030545235.1). Classification (NCBI taxonomy): domain Eukaryota; kingdom Viridiplantae; phylum Streptophyta; class Magnoliopsida; order Asterales; family Asteraceae; genus Helianthus; species Helianthus tuberosus. The sequence continues at coordinate 1,175 of JARYGA010017765.1, read as the reverse complement.
TCGGTATAGAACCCGGTGGCAACAGCAAACTGACGCAGCGACCAATTTTGTCGCTGCCCGAACAAACAGAAAGATACCTCGGGAGGCGGTGCTTCCACGTTCGGATCGTCCATATCCGAATTGGGCCGGTCAGCCGGCCTTGGACGAAACACGAACGTGGACAGAAACTCCACCATCATGGTCCTATAAGATGGCCCAGCCGCCACCGAAAACATGCGATCCCACGGGGAATTCTCCCTGATCAAACCCCGGGCTCTCTCCTCCTCCCTGACCTCCCGTAAAGCCTCCCATGACAACGCCCTCTGCCGACCCACCTTCATTTGTCGCAACCTGTTAAAATGTTTATACTCCCTAGAATTGTTCGGGTAGTCCATATAGGGAATACCCAAACAATCACCCCCGGCCATCTTATCGAATCTAGGCACCTGTATCGCACCAAACTCCTCCTCGTCTGACGATATATCTGCAAAAATTAATATATAATACGTGTCATATTATAAACTTTTTACAATTTTTATAAACTTGTAAGAAATTTCTAACAAATTAACATCTAAATAATCGACAAACCACCACCACCACAACCACCACCACCACCACCACAACAACCACCACCACCACCACAACCACCCCCACCACAACCACCACAACAACCACCACCACCACAACCGCCTAACCACCACCACAGCCACCACCACACACGCCTAACCACCACCACAACCGTCAATAACCACCACCACAACCACCACCACCGTCAAACCCCCACCTCCACCACAGCCGCCTAACCACCTACACACCCGCCTAACCACCACCACAGCCGTCAATAACCACCACCACAACCACCACTACCACCACCGTCAAACCCCCACCGCCGTCAATCCCCCACCACCGTCAAACCCAACACCGCCGTCAAACCCAACACCAACACTACCGTCAAACCCAACACCACCGGCCATAATTAAAAAAAGAAACAAAATAAACAAAGGAAAGATGAAATCATACACTAACCTTTTATAAAAATATCACCCGTATAGGTTGATACGTTCTAAGCCGAGCTATACGAGAGAGACAGTGTGTGTTTCTTGGTGTTTTAGTGTGTGGGGTTAAAAAGTTTTAGATATATTCTCTATTTGGTCAAACCTGAAAAGTAGTTTTTGAATCAATGAGGGGCGTATTGG
>JARYGA010017764.1:0-33453 GCA_030545235.1 Helianthus tuberosus | reverse complement strand
ACAGTGACATCCTAGGGGGAATCTGTTGGTGCATATTTCGTACGTCTGCCACTGTGCGAATAGTTAGATAGAGCGTGTGTTGAATATTGTATAGAATAGAGAAGTTGGATGGGTTTTGTAATTGTCAAGGTCCATCCGGACGGATGACCATCCGGTCGGATGGCAATCCGATCAGATGGACACATATTGTGGGTTGTCTATAAATAGGAGGTTGGGGCTCCTATTTGGACAAGCTTTTGGTTCCCAGAGGGGGAAATGCTGTCCAACTGGTCTCGTGGTGCTGTAAACGTTGAATAATCAATAGAGACCAGATTATAAGTGACTGCTTGGTGTCGTATTCTATTTCTACTCCTTTCTTAGTCATAATAAACGCACCGAACACGTCGTTTCGGGACCGAAGCTCCGTCAAACTCGCCAGATCCTGGAATCAGCAAACAAGTTGGATAGTTGAGGGGTGATATGAAAGATATCAGGGGTCGCAATCATCTTGTGCCATAGTTTTGGACTGGAGTGTAACTTTCATAGTTACAGCATATAAAAGAGTTCACTCTCTTCTTTGAGATTCATTCTCTCTCCTTCACCTTTACGCATACTCTCTTTTTCTCTCTTTAATGTATTAGGGTTTGAGATTTGTTAAAGTTGTATAGATAATCTCTCAACTGTATCTGAGAGATTCATATGGTTATGTTGATGATCATCAGTGGATATCATCAGTGGATGATCATCTCGAGACTCTTTGTAGCTTGTATCGTTTACAGATCTTACTATTGTAAGATCTAGGGTTTATTGGGGGGCAAATCTTTTGGGTTGGGTTAATAAGATTTTGTCACCGTGTTTTGTCTCTATATCTATTGTTCTTTGTTATTTGCGATTGATTCATAAAATTCTACATGGTATCAGTGCCTTTTTTCACATTTACCCTCAATAAAACCATTTTTTTTGCTTCTAAAGCCAACTTCATAGCACTAGACCAAACCCTATAGTTTTCAGTTCCTTTAAGTTTGATATTTCTGTTGTTCTTTGTTATTTGTGGTTGATTCATAAAATTCTACATGGTATTAGAGCAAATCGCTCTCGATCCAAGTGTTTTTTGTTGAGATTTCTGATTTCGTGTGTTGTTCTGTGTTTGGGTTTTCTCATCTTGAGAACCTTTTTCTGGATTTCTGAGATTTGTGGATCTGGAAGCCTGCATTGGTCTTTGTTATCCTTGTGATTTCAAAACAAACTAACCAGGTTATTTGTTGGTCTTTGTTCGGTATTGATCTGATTTTATAACCCTAGAAGGTTATTATTTAGGTATGCTCAAAGGAGGGAGTTAAACGCCTTAGTAAGATTGTCCTCATATCTTGTTTTGTTTTATTTTTCTATTGTTCTTGTGTTGTTGATGTAGGGGTTGTGAGGACCAGTTTATTGTGTCTAGTTATTGTTGATGCCGGTGTAGTGAGGACCAGTTTATTGATTGTTCTTGGTGCTTGTTGTTATTTGTTTGTTGTTGTCTTATCTTCTACTTTCATTTTTCTTGTTGTCTACTGGTTGTTGTCTTATCTTCTATTGTGTTAATGTTTGGCTCTTGTGTAAAGACCTGTCCAGGCACTATAAGTGACGATTCTGGAATCTGGACACTGACACAGTTTCGCCTTAGGGTTTTGCATCTTGTCTGTGGATTCCTGTTGATTGATTGTTATTCTTGTTGTTGTTTATTTGTATTGATTGTTTGTCAATATAGCTGGTACTTCTGCTACTCTGATTAGCAAACTTGATATAGGAGACCCTATTTACTTATATCCTAGTGATTCGAGTAGTCTTACAATTATTAATATCAAACTTAAAGGAACTGAAAACTATAGGGTTTGGTCTAGTGCTATGAAGTTGGCTTTAGAAGCAAAAAAAAAGGTTTATTGATGGTAAATGTGAAAAAGGCACTGATACCATGTAGAATTTTATGAATCAACCACAAATAACAAAGAACAACAGAAATAGCGACAAAACACGGTGACAAAATCTTATTAACCCAACCCAAAAGATTTGCCCTCCAAATAAACCCTAGATCTTACAATAGTCAGATCTGTAAACAATACAAGATACAAAGAGTCTCGAGATGATCATCCACTGATGATCATCAACATAACCAGATGAATCTCTCAGATACAGTTGAGAGATTATCTATACAACTTCAACAAATCTCAAACCCTAATACAATACAGAGAGAACAAGATAGTATGCGTAAAGGTGAAGGAGAGTGAATGACTCTCAGAGAAGAGAGTGAACTCTTTTATATGTTGTAACTATGAAAGTTACACTCCAGTCCAAAACTATGGCACAAGATGATCGCGACCCCTGAAATCTTTCATATCACCCCCTCAACTATCCAACCTGTTGACTAGTAAACAAGATAATGGTGTGTACTTTGTGAATAAAAATTGTAATTCTGTTAATTTGTAACTTTAATAGTCTGAACAGTAGTAATCTTTGGCATAGTAGGTTAGGACATCCTGCATACCAGGTCTTGATCATTTTAAAAGGTGATTTAGGTTTTGGTAATGTTGTTAGTCATCCCTGTGAAATATGTCATAGGGCCAAACAAGTTAGAGTCCCATTTCCATTAAGTGATCATAAAACTAAACACACATGTGATATTATACACTTAGATGTTTGGGGTCCATATAAGGTTACTAGTAGAGATTGGTTCAAATATTTTTTAACAGTGGTTGATGATTATTCTAGAACTGTCTGGTGTTATCTGTTAAAACATAAAATGGAAGTGTTTGAAAATATTTAAAGTTTTTATGAATTAATACTAACTCAGTTTAAGAAAAAGGTTAAAATCTTTATAAGTGATAACGGAACTGAGTTTGTTAATAACAAAATGAGTATTTTTTTTTGTAAAACTAAGGGTATATTACATCAGACATCATGCTCTTACACACCATAGCAAAATGGTGTGGTTGAGAGAAAACATCGACACCTTTTAAACATGGCAAGGTCTTTATTATTTCAAAGTAGTCTTCCGCTTCATTTCTGGTCAGATTGTATATTAACTGCTATATATCTTATTAACAGGTTACCCTCATCTGTACTTTTAGGAAAAAGTCCATACGGACTAATGTTTAGATTTAAACCCTTTTTTGCTCACCTTAGAAACTTTTGGTGTTTGTGTTTCTGTACTGTCTTAAATGAGTCTGATAAATTTTCTTCTAATGCTGAAACGTGTGTCTTAATTGGTTATTCCAATGTTAAGAAGGGTTATAAACTATGGAGTTTGGATAGTCAAAGGGAATTTTATTCTAGAGATGTAAAATTTTATGAAACCGTTTTCCCTTTTAAATCCAAACAATAAATAGTCAAGATGGTAATTTGTTTGAAAATGTGAATCATTTGAATTTTTTTGATAGTATTGAAGTGTCAGCACTAATTAGTTTAGTTAGTCCCGATGATGAAGAGGGGAATCATGGATCTCATAAGGATACTTGTGATGATTAGCAACCAGTCCCTTCTACATCTGCCCCTTCTAGTGATGTTGATAATCAACATACTAGAACTAGAAGTGAGAGTAGTAGTGGTGAAGGATCTGGTAGGGCAGAGGACACCGGTACCTCAAATGTTGAGACCAACCCATCTGAGGGAACAAGTTCAACACTTAGAAGGTCTAGTAGGAACATTGTTTTGCCTAAACAGTTTGAAAACTTTGTGTTAAATAGTAAAGTTAAGTATGCTATAGATAAAGTTGTTAATTACTCTTGTCTGTCTGTAGATAATCTCTATTTTGTTACTTTCTTAAATAAAACTGTTGAGCCTGCTAGTTATGAGGAGGCTGTTAGTGATCCTAGGTGGGTTGATGCGATGAACAAAGAAATAGAAGCTTTGTTTAGGAATAATACATGGGTTCTAACAGATCTTCCTCCTGATAGAAAACCTATAGGTCGTAAGTGGGTATTTAGGGTTAAGTATAAGTCTAATGGTAAAGTTGAGAGATTTAAAACCAGATTAGTTGCAAAAGGCTTTAACCAAAGAGAAGGTGTAGATTTTGGAGAGACCTTCTCACTTGTGGTTAAGATGACTACTGTTAGATGTATATTAACTTTGGTTGTTCAACATGATTGGCCCTTATACCAACTTGATGTAGATAATGGTTTTCTGTATGGTACTATTTCTGAGGATGTTTATATGAAGTTACCTCAAGGTTATTACTCTAAAGATGAAACTAAAGTGTGTAAATTAGTTAAATTTTTGTATGGTCTTAAACAAGCACCTAGAAAATGGAATGAGAAACTGACTTCTGTTTTGATAAGTATTGGTTTTGTTCAAAGCAAGTGTGATCACTCATTATTTGTCTTGTCTAGAGAAAATGTTACAGTTTTTTTGTTAGTATATGTTGATGATATTGCTATAACAGGTAACTCAGCTAATGAGATTAAAATTGTTAAACAAGTTTTAAGTAACAACTTTAAAATTAAAGATCTGGGTGTATTAAAGTATTTTTTAAGAATTGAAGTCTTATATAACAAAAATAGTGTTTGCAAAAGTCAAAGAAAACTGTTAAGTGAGTTTGGTTACTTAGGTTGTAAACCTGCTAATAAACCTACAGAACAAAGTTATTTGGTTACTTCAAAAGTTGATAAAAATCAACAGTTACTTACAAATGTGTCTGGTTTTCAAAAGTTGATTGGGAAATTGATCTATTTGTCTTTAACCAGACCTGACATTAGTTATGTTGTTCAGTTTTTAAGTCAATTCATGCATAGTCCAAAAGAAATACGTTTGAGTTTGGCTTTAAGGTTATTAAGATATTTGAAACTAAGTCCTGGTAAAGGACTAACTTTCAAGAAAAGTGACAAGTTAAAATTGTGTGGATTTGTAGACTTTGATTGGGCAAAGTGTTTGTCCATTCGGAGATATGTGACTGGCTTCTGTGTTTTCCTGGGTGGATGCCTTGTTTCTTGTGTCACACCCTGACTTTTGCGGAAGCGTGTACGTGTGACTTGATCAGTTTTCATTGCATCCGATTATAATAAACAACTATATGATTAAAATGATGTTCATCCATTCATAAGTTTAAAACAATACAAACACAAGTTGTTTAAGTTTAGGTTACAATCCATCAAAAGATAAGTAGTTCCATAAAAGGACTTCTTTGACAAAAGACTAGTTTCACAAGGCTTTGCTTCATATACCCATCAAGGATAAGATATACAAACCAGTCCTTCAAAAATGGATGACATCTAAACTTGAAATTTACATCTTGAAAACAACACCAGCGCCAAAGATCCATCTTGTTTCCTGAAATACATGTAATCTTAAAAACATCAACAAAAGTTGAGCGAGTTCATGTGTTTTTGTATGAGTTCTAAATAAACTTGTAAACATTTGAGAGTATTCTTTGATAACCGGTATGTAAAGCGTCTATGAACAGATCAATTAATGTTTTGCAAGGACATTAATATATGTGACGACAAAGGGAGTACTTAACCCGAATAGACGATCTTTAGTGTCGAATCACCTCGACTGTATCGAATCACCTCGACTGTGTCGAATCACCTCGAATATGTCGAATCACCTCGACTGTGTCGAATCACCTCGACTGGGACACAACAACACTCAAAGTGGTCATGCATGAACCATGAGTGGGGCTCGGCCGTACCCATTAGATCTAACCTTTGTCCCGTGGTCTTTAAAAGAATTAATGGCACTTCAGTTCAGCCTATGGTCACATGATCTAATAGCTCGTTCCTTAGCTAAATCATACCCAAGTTGACATTTATTTCACCCCCGATAGTTATAAATCCGAAAACAGTTAAAAGAAAAGGGGGGCATGAACTCACATATTTGCGTCCGTAACCTCGTGTACCCAAAGTAGATATCCTCAAGCCGTACTACTACCTACACACGTGCTAAGTTTTATTAGACGCTTAGGTCGTGTAACGACTCTTAGCCTTAGTTATTTATTAAGACTTATTTTGGAATTTTGGTATACTTTGAGTTACACGCTTGGTGTATGTTGTATATGAATCATATAATTCCAAATTTAATATTTATTAGTTAAAATAAGGATATTTTAACTTAATTATTTCCATACAAGTATTCGGAGAATTGTTAAAAATAATATATTTTTAACTTGTTTATCATATGGTTCCCACATATATATTTGCAAGTATAGGTATACTTGTATCATGTGTATGTTATTTTGTATTCTCATACTTGTGTATAATACTTGTATATGGGTATTTTACCAAGTGTAGGTAGTGTATGTCGGTATGTATTTATACGTATAGGAATACGTATTTTCTTGTATTTATTAAGTATTTCATACTTAATTTACATGTAGTTTTCCAGAATATTGTTTTTGCATCATTAAAATCACCATTCTATATGCTTAATATATATACATATATATATTAAGAAAATTTTATAGAAAAATATCTATAATTCGACTTGGTAAAATATGTATGTATCCATACATCTTAAAAATAATCTATTTCTAAGATCAAAGTTAGAAAATATATATATTTTTATTTTTCACCAAAATGATATATTTTGAGCTGTTTAAGAAAATATATATTTTCTTCCACTTCAAAAATAATATATTTTCAATTTTGACAAAATATGATATATTTTATAATAGTTGTAAAAATTCATACTTTGTCGTTTGTTCGGTTTCAAAAATACTGTTCACCAAATTTGTCAAGATACGAATTAAATTTCCGGAATGTATATCTATATAGTCCAACTGTCCATTGTCCGAATCGTCCAATATTTGTGTTTAAGTTATATATTTATTTTCTTGTGATTTTTGTAATATTTCAATTTACAACTTTTTTAGTATTTTGGTGTGATGTATTATTTTCAAGTCCCTGATTTTAGTATAACTAATACAAGCAATATGCATGTCGCACATAATTTTGTGACTTCTAAATATATATTTTCCTAAATATATACTTAGTCATTTTTATTGTTGAAAATCAACCTCCAATACTTGTAATTTTTATAACAAAAATTTATGGCAAATTTTATATTTAAAACCATGATAAAAAATCACTTGTAAACACTTGTTTAAAAATATTTTTCTAAGTGTTGAATTTTTACAAAATTTTTGCCATAGTTTCCCTTGAAAATGGAGGTTTCCATGCTTATTAGCATATTATTTTCTTTTCAAAAATTGATCATCAATCATCAACAATTATCCTACAACTTACCATGAGCCATAATATACACTTCTACAAGATGGTATGAACTTGAAGTTTTATAAAATCTTGTAGTATTTTAACATGGTGTTTAACATGATTTTCTAACACTAAAACCATGGTTTTTATTTCATAAAACTTATTCTTACAAATTTTCAATCTTTACAACTTGTAACTCACTTTTACAAAAATTCATCTTCATGGATTTTTCATGTTTTCCATACTTTACTAGCTCCATTTTAACACATAAAATATGTTTGTTTTCTTTTAAAAACCAAGTCTTGTAAATCATGAAGTAAACTTTATTTTTCTTGAACTTTTATGTTTCAAATCCTTTACTTTTACAACCTACATCTTGTAAGAATCATCATTCATCACAAAATCAAGTTTATATGCAAGTTCATACTTAACATAAAGGATGATCAACATAGATCTTTCAAGATTCATCCTCATACTTGCTAGATCATGTTTTAAGTCATCATCTAGCAAGCTTTTATGTGGTGATCTACACCATACATGCAAGAAATAATCAAACAAGTTCATCACACACATTAAACAACTTAGATCTTCATGATTTAAAGCTTTATTCTTATGTTCACGTTCTTGTTTTGGTGTGATCTTTAGATTTTCTTGTTACATATCAACTTTAACTACTAAATAAGATGTAAAAACAAGATTAAGAGGGCTTACTACTAGCACAAAGACTAGGGATGAACAAGTTAGAAAATGAAGAAGAAAAGTGGTGGTTAATGGCTCCTCATGGTGGTCATTCAAGTTCCCTTGCTTCACACCTTCTTTATACACCTTCTAACACCCTTGTATCACCTTGGATTGCCTTGATTTGAAGTGAAAATGGATCTGTACATGTGTGTGTTGTTGGCTGTAGGTAAGAAGAGAGGGAAGGAGGAAGATGATGCTGGTGAAGTGTGCAAATGATCAAGTTTCTACATACTAGTGGTTATTTATAAAAGTTTCCAACATTTAATTGTCCATTAGATCAAATGTCTGATATCAAGCATACATTGTAATATTTTAATGGGAAATGAGTGTGGGGCCACATGGGGCCGGATTTGGATGAAAGGGGGGTAAAGTGTAAAATTTGAAAGTTTAGGGGTTAAGGTGCAACTTTGGTGCTTTATGTAAGAATATATGTGTTTAAGGGTTTTTAGGGATTTTAATGTGTTTTATGACCAATACTAGCTAGATAACACTAAAACAATGTTTTTAATTCATTTTTGATGTTTTTGGTAGTGTCCAGTTAATTGTTCGGTTGTCGGTTCGTTAAAGTGTTAAAATGTGCATTTTAGAAGGTATGAAGTACCTTTTGCAACAGTTTTCATTCCCAACACTTTAGAAGTTATTATGAATGATTAAACACTATTTTTGAATGTTATTTTGACTTGTAAAAGCTGAATTTTGCTGAATAATGCTGAATTCGTTGTTTATAGTGCGTTTCGGACAGTTTTTAGTGCTTACTTTAGCTTCCAGAAAGTGTTTATGTTAACCCTTGTTCCTACACTTGGGTCTTAATGTATTTTTGATTTTGGACCTACATCTAGGTCCTAAATCTATTGTCTAATTGTATTTTGTGGTCATGCTGTCGCAACTTGTCTTACCGGTGAGTTTACTGGTCTCTTTGACGCAACGCTTAATGTAATGCACAATGCGATATTAGAAGTATAAAACATGCATGTATTCATATGTAAAGCAAGTATGCACTTAGTGTTGACGTTTAAGCATATAATTGCAGGAATAAATAATTAATCAAATAGTACAGAAATTACCGGTTTTGGCCAGTTGTCACATTCTCCCCCCGTTAAAAGAATTTCGTTCCGAAATTCAAGCTGTGTTATCAGTTGCAGGGGAGTTGTGAAAAAAATGCGAGTACTTAGACTGGGTTTGGTCTTCACATTGCCATGTAAACTCTGGGCCGTGACGTGAAATCCAACGAACTTTGATGGGTTTTATACGACTTCTTCGTGTTTTGTGGACCTTCCAGTCTGTAATTTCAACAGGTTCTTCGGTAAATTGGAGTTTGTCGTTGACCTGAATCTCATCAGCTGGAATGACGGCTGTTTCTTGAGTAGGACTTTTCTTAAGATTAGACACGTGGAACGTGTCGTGTACGCTGCTGAGTTCTTCTGGAAGTTTTAGCTTGTATGCACGGTTTCGATTTTCTCCAGAATTTCGAAAGGTCCGATGTAACACGATTTTAGCTTTCCACGTTTTTTCCCAAACCTTACTACGCCTTTCCAAGGGGAGACTTTCAACAAAACCATGTTTCCAACCTCAAATTCCAAGGGTTTTCGTCACTTGTCGGCGTAGCTCTTCTGTCTATCACGACTGTCTTGATACGATCACGTATCTGAGCAATCTTGTCTGTAGTTTCCTGAACCAAATCTGGACCGATAAGTTGTTTATCTCTGATCTCCGCCCAACACAACGGGGACCGGCACTTTCATCCATATAAAGCTTCAAACGGGGCGGCCTGAATGCTGGTGTGATAGCTATTGTTGTAGGAAAACTCCACTAAAGGCAAGTGAGTATCCCAACTCCCACCAAAGTCCATCACACAAGCTCGTAGCATGTCTTCCATAGTCTGTATCGTTCATTCACTTTGGCCATTCGTCTGAGGGTGAAAGGTAGTGATAAGATTCAACTGTGATCCAAAAGCCTTCTTAAACGTTTACCAAATCCTTTACACAAAACGACCATCCCGGTCAGATATGATGGAAACAGGCACCCCTTGACGTGCCACAATATCCTTGAGGTATATTTTTGCTAACTTCTTCGTGCTATCTTTCTCACTTATCGATAGGAAATGCACAGACTTCGTGAGCCGATCAACAATTACCCAAATCATATCATGACTTCTTTGGGTTCTCGGTAGCTTGGTAATGAAATCCATCGATATTTGTTCCCACTTCCATACGGGAATCTCGGGTTGTTGCAGCAGCCCTGATGGTTTCTGGTACTCCGCCTTAACTTTGGCACAAGTAAGGCAATTACCCACATACGCAGCGATGTCGGCTTTCATTTTGGGCCACCAACAAAAGTCCTTCAAGTCTTAGTACATCTTGTCGGATCCAGGATGGATAGAGTACCTTGACTTGTGAGCTTCATCCAAAATAAGTGCGCGTAGATCACCGAAGAATGGTACCCAAATTCGTTCCATGAAGTACAATGTTCCATCTTCCTTAGGGAACAATTGCGCTTCCATTCCACGTAATGCTTCAGCTCGTAGGTTATCCGATTTAAGTGCTTCTTTCTGAGCTTCACGAATCCGAGTAGTGAGATCAGTTTGTATAGTCATCTCTAAGGCTCGCACCCTTAGAGGCTTTGCGCGCTCCTTGCGGCTCAAGGCATCTGCTACAACGCTCGCCTTGCCCGGGTGATACTTTATCTCACAGTCGTAATCATTCAACAGCTCGACTCATCTTTGCTGTCTCATGTTTAAGTCTTTCTGATCGAAGATGTGTTGCAAACTCTTATGATCTGTAAAGATCGTGCAACGAGTACCATACACGTAATGACGCCAAATCTTCAACGCAATTATTACAGCACCTAGCTCAAGGTCGTGCATTGTATAGTTGTTCCGTTGCATTAACATGCAACCAAGACTTTGTCGAGAAGCATCACAATAAACCACAACACCACCGGTACCGTCGGGTAAGGATAGAATCGGTGCGTCACAAAGCTTATCTTTCAACAGTTGGAAAGCCGTTTCTTGTTTCTCACCCCAATCAAATTTATTATCTTTCTGGGTTAGGGACGTTAGCGGCTGAGCAATCTTTGAAAAGTTCTCTGTGAATCGTCTGTAATAGCCCGCTAACCCCAGAAATTGTCGTATTTCAGTTGGCATCTCTGGGGCTTCCCAGTTTTTGATCGCCTCAATCTTGGCAGGGTTGACGTGAATTCCATTCTCATTCACCACATGACCTAGGAATTGCACCTTGCGAATCTAAAATTCGCACTTTGCAAGCTTCGCATACAGTTGTTCCTTCTTCAAGAGTTCCAAGATAGCTCACAGATGTGGCTCATGTTCCTCCTTGGTTCGCAAGTATATGAGAATGTCATTAATAAAAATAATCACAAACTTATCCAAATACGGCTTACACACCCGGTTCATGAGATCCTTGGATTCAGCTGGGGCGTTGGTTAAGCTGAACGGCATGACAAGGAACTCGTAATGTCCATAGCGAGTCCTAAAGGCCGTTTTAGGAATGCCCTCTTCTTGTATTCGCAGCTGACGATATCCTGATCTCAGATCAATCTTAGAGTAGTAACTGGAACCTTGCAGTTGATCAAATAAGTCATCAATCCTCGACAAGGGATACCGATTCTTGATGGTTAGTTTGTTTAACTCCCTGTAGTCTATGCACAAATGAAAACTGCCGTCCTTCTTCCTAACAAATAACACTGGAGCTCCCAGGGTGAAAAGCTTGGCATGATAAATTCCTTGTCTAGCAGTTCTTGCAATTGCATCGAAAGCTCCTGCATTTCAGACAGAACTAGCCGGTATGGTGCCTTTGCCACTGGTGCCGCTCCTGGCACTAGATCTGTACGAAACTCCACTCGTCGCTGTGGAGGTAGCCCAGGCAAGTCTGCTGGAAAGACTTCTGGAAATTCCTTTACAATGGGGATGTCTTCTAATCTTGGCTCCTTGGTCTCCTTGTCAATGACGTGTGCGAGGAAAGCTATGCAGCCTTTTCAGAGGCACTTCTGCGCCTTCATAACCAATGTGGATGTCACAATCCACCGCCTTATGGGGCCCAACGTCCTCGTATCAACTGCATGAAGGCCGTGTTCTATAAGTGTTTAAACATTCGCAAGAGGGATACGAATTATTTTCTCCTGACAAACCACTTCGGCTCTAATCTTGGATAGCCAATCCATGCCGACTACTACATCAAAACTACGTAAACCAACTGGTAGAAGGTCGATAGAAAATTTTCGTTCCCTAAGTCCAAATGTATAATCCCTTAATAACTTTATCCACCTCGACTAATTTCCCATTTGCCAACTCTATAGAATATGGGGTGTCTAGTTTACTTGTTTCTAAGCCAAGTATATCCTTAAGTCCTATAGATTCATAACTAAATTGCCAGTATCAAATAAAATGGATGCAAGGTGTCGGTTCATAGGGAGCGTACCCGTAACTACGTTCGGGTCCTGGCGTGCCTTGCGTGCTCCTTTCGTGAAAATGCTCCCATGAGCTAGATTTTTCTTCGGGTAGTCCTTCCGATAATGTCCTTTGTTGCCACATCCGTAGCGACCTTTGCCCTTGCCGTTTCTGTTACCGCCCAGAATTCCATTCTCATGCCCCGTACCAAACCAACATGCCTCCTTGCTATGCCTGGTCTTGCCACAATTTTCACACCTACGAGTCCTGCACGGACCTGTGTGATGATAATCACACCTATTACTCTTTGGTAGTTCTTCTTGGTAGTTTTTATCACCTGTTTTAGTCATGGTAACGAATGCCTTGACTTTCCTAGTCGCGGCGGTTCTCTTATGTTTGTTGCTTGATTTAAAGCCTTGCTTGGAATGCGTATACTTACTCTTATTTCTATCCGTAGAAGACTCCATATGCGTCTTTTTTTTCACTGGTCGTTTATTCGCTTTCTCCATCATTAATCCACTCTCGGCAGAACCTAGGGCAAGAGTTATTGCCTGAGCGATTTCCCACTATGGTTCCTCTTATTCCGCCATTGTTTGCAGTACTGCTTGCTTCGTATTGGACGATTGCTTTAGCGACTTGCTGGTCCACTAGAGCTTCAAGCTCAGCTCTTGTTGCAGGTAAAGGTTCCGATTGGGCTTGACCAGCGTTCCTTTGTTATGGTTCCATGAGCTTCACATGTATAAAACTTATCGACGAAATTAGACATTTATTTTAGAAGAAATATTGTCGTCGATGAGTGCAAGCAAAGCTCATGCGTCGTGCACTATAAGCATAAGGGTAAGGTAATTCCTAATGATGCTTATGCAAATCCTTCCATCATAATCATCTCATCATTGTAGGGAAGTAAATTGAGTTACAACCAAGTTCTGCTGAGGATATATCGACTTTTATATATACCATGTCAACTTGTTACAATTAGTTTTGTGAAGAAAACCTCCTCGAAGTCATCTCACTCCAGTTGATGCAAGTCGTGCAGAATTATACAAATTACGGTGAGGTCTTCCCTTCACCTTGTTCCTTGTTTATTCCTCAAGTCTCCGACTCTTCCATAGTCTTTAGTTTTACAAAAACGGGTATACTTCCCAAAAAATGGGGGTTGTGCATTACTACCACGTGTAGGGCGGGGGGTGATGGTGAAAATGTAGAAATAAGGCCGTGAGGGTACATGACTTCTCCCTCGGGACCGAATTGTGCCTTGTAGCAACCGTAGAGCGGTTTCAAGGGCGTGAATGCACTACCCAAATGATGGGGGTGCACTAAGGGATAGAGAGTGAGGAGGTACTGATAGGGGTGTTGGTGGTGGTGATATCGGTAGTGGGTGATAGGGTGCATGTGAGGTGAGGGACGAGGAAAATCTTATTGCATGTGTCATCCATGTGCCTAAATGGAACAACAATCTGTTGAGAAGGGGGGAATCGAGTGGTCGCTTTCGTCCTTATAACATGTGTTCTATACTCCGTGGACCCTGATTGTCTGATGTAGGGATGACCCCTTTGCCTCACTGAACTGTGCGACGCATACACTGATTTTACTTGGGCTCCATGAGTGCTAATATGGCAGGTATGGTCTTCATGAATGCCGAATAGAGTGCGGTAAATAGGTTACACTACAGCTCGCGCCATGCTACCTCCTTGGGGTAAAACGGATATCAAATGTTGGGGTCTATCATAGCAACTACAATGGATAAGTTGGGGTGTTGTAGGCTCCGTACAAATTTAAACATAAGAATCCTAAAGTGTTGAGGAAAATCTTTTTTGAGTGTTAGCCATCTTCACTTGCTTAGATACCGGGTCCCAGATGACTCGTACTACAGGTAGAAGTGTTAAGCACGAAGTAGGCAAAGACAGGCTTCCTACTTTGTTGAGTGTTATAGTAACTATCTCGGTTAATGTTCTATTAGATGGAGATTTGGAACAACTTAGGAATTTCAAATAGATAGTGATCATTTGCTTGACCCATTGTAACACCCCGTGTTTTCGGGAAGTCAAAGTCAAAGTCAAGGTCAAAGTCAACGACCGATTTCGCGCAACTAGACTTGTAGAGAATTTCTTTTATGTGTTTAATTTAGTTGTATTATGTGGAGTAAGTGTCAATAATTACAACAATCGACGTATTACAATCGCCATCTAATCGACTTACGACTGTGAACTGTAGGAAGTAACAATGCGATAAAGTTAACGAAACGATAATCAAAGTATGCTAATCAAATCGACATCGAATCGAATCTCAAATCGAACTACGCATATTAGTTATTGTTATACGTGTGTGTGTGCCTTACATGTTACCTGTGCATGTTTGTTTATGTTATGTTGTGGTAATCAATCGAAATGCAATCGAACTCAATCGACATCGAACTCGAATCACAATCGAACTATGATAATTAGTGGAGAAAGGATAGCGCAAGATATGAGTGGTTGGGATTAAAAGTAATTTGACTAGGAAACCCTATCGTATCGAACCGCTCGCAACCGAAATCGAAATATCAAAAATTGTCGCACCGAACACTCGAAACGTGCAGCTGATCGATCAGGCTACCAGCCGATCGAACAGCCAGCCGACCGGACTGCTGTCCGATCGGACAGGCTGTCCGATCGAGCTGCCTGGCCGATCGGCCAACACTTTCTCCTTTTGGCATCCTATAAATACCCCTGTCATTGTCATCCTTTCCACTTTTGGAAACCTCTGTTCGACCAGCACGCTTAGTTCATCCTTTTCTCAGATTCCACTGGATTCCGGTAAGATTTCGTCCTAAACCTTGTACTTTCTTAATCTACACGCACTCCTACACCTTTCTATCTTTCAAATCTTAACTTTTAACCGTGAAATCATCAAGATTCAAGTGTTCTAGGATGATGTCATCATGGGTTCTTGAAGAACTTCATGTTTTGGCCTCAACCCACCAAGAATAACTTGGATCTAGCCGATTTCCACATAAACAAACAAAGATCTTTCATAGATCTAAACATATACACGGTGAAAAGGATTGAAAGATGGATTTCCAACTTTCTTTCAACTCTTTTTCACTCAATGCCTTCAAACCGATAGAAACGGAGCCTGTGCCGGCTTACAAATCACTCCGGTGGTTGCATGGCTCAAGATCCGGATTCTATCCACGAGGTTAACCGATTTCGGGTTAAACGATAAACTCCGTTCCGAACAGTTCACCAGCCGGATTTGGGTAATTCTTGTCCGACCAGGGGAACCAAGTAAGGACGAGGGATCTATGGTTCGACTCGTTGTCAAAATACCTCAATAAAATGACAAACAAACAGAACAACCAAGTGGTAGACGAATAGGCTGATCAGGTCAGGGTACTGACCGATCGGACTGCTGTCCGAACGGACAGCAAGCCGATCGGACAGTCAGCCGATCGACTGGCCAGCCGATCGGTTAACACATGGTCCCACACTTAATCAATTTATTTTGAAGACTAGTATTGAATGAACTGTTGTTCGATCGGACTACTGTCCAATCGGATTACTTTTTGGATCATGAGATACTATACTTCAACACTTAATCGATTTTTCAACATGTTCGATGCACTAGGAGTGCCACCCGATCGAACAGCCGTCCGATCAGGTGACACCTTGCTAAGAATTTAAAGTTGTTGACTATTGTTGACTTGCCAACCGATCGGTCAGCAAATCATTAAGTTTTGACTTGTTGACCTATCCGATCGAACACCTGTCCGATCCAAAGCAAATCACTACAATTCATTAAAATACCTAACCGATCGGGTTGCCGGCCGATCGAACAGCCGTCCGATCGATCGACCTGAAGGGTAAAGGTACTTCAATGTTTTCTAATGCTACAACAAAAACTTCAAAAGTCAAGTCATCATACACAAACACATCCTTCTCAAAGGAAGAAACAATCCACTCGAGCAGCTATCCGATCGGCCTACCGACCGACCGGACAGCGGTCCGAGCGGACTATCAACCGAACGGTCAACCGTCCGATCGAACTACCGTCCGATCGACCAGCTGTCCAACCCTCCAACACTTTGCATCGTTTTACGCGTCACTTATCGTTATGCTATAAATCCATTCAGGCTAACTTTACTCGCTAAGCGCTCCCTTCAATTCATCAAACGCTGTGAGTATACTCGATCCCTTTTTGTTTTATGCACTTTTGGGTGTTACATACGTTACAACTATTCAAATCACATCAAACACACTACTCAATACTATTTAAATGCTAACCGTTAATGCATGTTATACGTGACTTATGAATGCTTGTTTGTTATGTTTACACATGGAATGCTGTCTACCTGCCTTAGCAACGATAGTACTATAGTTTGGACTCAGCACCCGTTCACACGGGGGTTGTTAAGGACAATTACTTGCATGGATTATGGTGGTAATCATGTATTGCGAACTGCCCCGGGCAGTCAACTCGTAGTCATTGGTATCGATGGATCTATGTCGATAACTAACGTGCTTCATTTCACTATACGTACGTGTTGGTTATGCGTAAACGAATTCGAACTCTATATACTATGATCAAACTTGTATGCTCACCTTTACATTATATGTATTGACTTTATTTTAACGTATGTGACAGGTGCCTAAGTTGTTTGTATGCCTAGCTCACTGTGAAATCGAGGCTAGGAAAGGTCTAGGATGCTCTCTGTGAAGTGATGAAATCGAAGCTAGGAAAATAGGTCCTAGAAACCAACAAATAAACTATCTATGTATAAATATGAGTTGTCGGAACAGAATTACTTGCCTAGATTTTATCTGTAATAATTTTTTTACTGTTTGAGACATGGTATGGGACATGTTATTTTAAATTAAATGGTAATGATAATTGTTATGGAAACTTCTGGACAATCTGTTTCGCTCAGTGCCATGCCTCGATGATTCCGCCATCGGTTGGGGTGTGACACCCATAGAGCCCACCAGGATTTCCATGCACTACAATTTGTTATTACGTGTGCCCCCATAATAATAATTTGTATTGCATGGTCACCCTAATTTTCTCTCGTTCAAAGCAGACGATCAGACAAAGAAGGGACACTACTGCCTCCATACCTTCAACATAGAAAGGACCTTTATGGTGGTCCATGATGTCTGTCTTTATGGACATCCAAAAACCGAAATAAACTAGTAGCTAGAGTATGTCGGATATCGAACCAGAGGAGGATTGTGGATAGTGTTATTATGCTAATTATTGATTAGCTATTACTGGATTGAAAAATCGGTTTGTTTGATTATGTGAAAGAACTAAATTAGCGAATAAAAATTGTGAATTAAATCAATAAAAGAAAAGATGGTTCCTCCAGATTTGAGGTTTTCCAGTTAACTTCAACTACGTGTTTAATCGTTACCTACATAGACATAGGTGTTAATTTTGATTAATTAATTGTGATAACCAACGACTAAGTACTCCGGTCAATACATAATGGGAGGTTATCAAATGATTATCAATTACAATTTACAAACCCTAACCCCATGTCAAATATATCCCAATTACAAGAACTCTCGGGAACTGAATGCTTAGAAATTAAGGTTTAAATAAACGTAAGTGTTTACAACCAATAAATCAAATCAAGGTGAAAAGCATCGAATGCTTAGATCACCAGGTTAAAACGATTGTATTAAACACATAATATCCATTAACTTACAAAAACCCTCCATCCGGAGGAAACCAAAGAAAGTTTAGCCGCTCATCTCATACGAAAAATCTTCAAAAGCTTGAATTGATAAAGAGTTCATGGTTGCTTCGATGATTGAATGGAGAATCTTGATGGATTTGGATGAAAGAAACCTTGAATCTTGAGTTTTCGAGTGCCCTTGATCGACCGTCGATGATAGATAATGATATCCCAACATTAAAACCCTAATATATACTTTGGAGGGCTTTTTTCGTGTTTTTGGACTTTCCCGGGTCGTAAGCTACGAGTTCAGAACCGTAGCTGAAGAAACACTGGTTAATTGACCGGAATCAACTAAACCAGGGGGTTCGGTTCTACATAAAAGGGTAGGTTTCTCCTCGTTTGGTTCTGTTAGGATCTGAGTTTGGTTTTGATTGTGTTTTATGTTTGAAATAAGATGAAGATGAATGAGTAGTGCAGCGGAATTTAAGATGGAAACAAACTTTGCACACAATCAAATAGGAGAATTGCTTTAATCAAACATTTTCAACAGAGAACCGAAAGATTGAATTTATTTCAACAACGATTACAATGCATGTATGAATACAAACTCCCCCTCAGCCTGAGCTTACAGTGTTTGTTCGTGCAGGAAGAAGATTTGTGAAGAGCTAATAGAACAGTGCATGGTACTGTTCTATTTATAGGCACGGACAAACCACCGAGGCATCAATGCTGACGTCACCATGAAAGTGAAATCTAACCTCCTAACAACTTCTAACAACTTCTAACAACTGATCTATACAAACACTGCTTAAGCTAACAACTGCTATACAATACATTACATAATTAAACTAAACTACTGCTGGTCCTTCCACTGTTGTGACTTCAGCAGTACTTGATAACTGCCAGCAGTGCTTGACCCAAAGCAGTAGATATGAACAGCATGTCTTTAGTCTTTAACTTGATCAGCGGTTGTAGGCCAACATTTGTAATGATCAGTAGATAGGAGGTCAGCAGATGTTAAAACCACTTTCAAGGGGAGAGACTTGTAACACAACATTTGCTTATTCTGGATCCACTGCCCTGATCCAGTTTTGGCTTTAATTATCTGTTCCTCTGATAGGGTTTAATCCCAACAATCTCCCCCTGGAACAGATAATGCCAAAACCCTTCATTATTGTGGAACTTTATTGCCTCATCAATAGTTCCCTTATCTGACCTTTAAGTTGTAACTCAAAGTCTAGGGCATCTGTGTCATCTTCATCCCTACAAAGTGGAAGATCAAGGAGATCCTGCATATCTTCAAGACTTAGGCCAATTGCTTGTTCCCTTGTTATTTTCTTCACTTCTCCACTAGACTTGAACACAGTCAGTACATGGGTCTGTTTGTCAGTTTTCCACTTTAGTACTTTTGAGCCTGGTGGGTTTCTTGGGAGATTTTTATTGGATGAGGTGTTTGGTGATGCAGGCCTTGTGATGACTGTTTGAGCAGTGCTTGCAGGTTGATTCAGGCCAAGAGTTTCAGCTATCATCTCTTTAATACCTTCCTTTACAAGCTCATCTCCTGCCATTAATTCTTCCACTGTTTCAGTATCCAACTGTTTTTGTTGCCTTCTTTTAAAGATGGCTGCACCAGCTGGAGCAGTGCATCTCCTGATTTGCAGTTTTGGTGGTCTTTTTGAAACCACTGCTTCAGGGTAATCAGGTTTTTGTGGAACTTTAGGATCTTTCTTCCTTAATTCCTCCAACCTTTTGTAGGTGGACCTGACTGTGTCATCTTTCCATCTTGCCACTTGATTTTTGGACCCATAGTCAGCAACAACTAATTCCTCTTTCATTCTCTTCAGCTCTAATGTCTTCTCAGGCACATTCTTTTTGTACTTTGACCAATTTGGAGGAGTGTGTTTGACCTTATTCTTTATCATTTCTTGAATCCTGGCTGCTTCTTGTTCAAGCTCAGGTATGGTCCACTCCTTGTACATATGCTTTTCTCCCTTGTACTTCTTGGTTGCCATGATGCTTTCAATGTAGTCTTTTCTCAAAGTCTCATCTGCTCTTTCTGAGATTTGTTGACAAACATTTTTTTGCAAATTGCTCTAAGGATCTGACTTGAGTAAATAGAAACTGATAATGCCTTTGAATTTCTTTGTCAGATTTTCCTTGAGAGTTTCTTTTGGAAATATCCTCTCCCTGTTTAGCCTTAACTTTCAAATATTCTTCAATGTTGTTAGGCCTTGGATATCCTTCAACTGATGGCAACTTCCTTTTAGCAGGGTCATCCTCATAGTAGAAGGATTTGATCTCTTCTCTAACTGCTTCAAGTTCTAGAGGAAATTGGACACCTGCAGGAGTAATGACAGGGATTGGTTGTTGTACTGGAGCTGATGAGAGAGGAACAAGGTTTGGAATGAGTTCAAGTGATTGTGAAGATGTTGGTGGTGGTGATGGAGAATCATCATCAGGTATGAAAATCCTTCTCCTTTTTATTGAAGGAGAGGCTAATGATGTCTTGGGTGGATCAGTGGTGGTATTTTGAGTGGTGGATGGTGGCTGATTAACAGTTCTTGAAACAACAGGTGTTTCAACCACTGTTGCCATTACAACAGATGTTGTAACATCTGGTGTCTTCTGCTTTTTGGCAGGAGGTGATGGTGGTGAGGTTGTTTTTGGTGGTTTTATTGGTGGAGTGATTTTTGGTAGTAGTGGTAAGGCAGTGGTTGTGGTGTGTGTTGGAGTGGTGTGTGTTGAAGTGGTAGTTTGAGGTTTGGAGCCTTTAGTAGGTGGTTTGGAGGCATGCTTTTTAGGTTGCCTCACTTGTCTAGTGGGCTTCTTCTTTTCTTCCTTGGGATTTTTATCATCCATAGGTTCAGAAGGACCTTGTGCATTTAGCTTCATGAAAGCTCTCTTCTCCTGTTCCCACCTGGCTTTATCCTTAGCCTCTCTATCCCTTTTTACACTTGCTTTTGCTTCAGCTAGTGCATTTTCAGTAACATCAATCTTTTTACTACCATCTGGCAAGGGAATGTTTTTAGTCATGTTTTCCTTTTCTGGTTTAATATAAATACCATCTTCAATTCCCTTCTTTATCCACTGTTTGATTTTCTCCCCCTTTTTGGCATTATCTGGAGGAGGATTATCAAAGAAGAGAACAGTGGGAGGAGCAGTGCCAGTGGTTTCCAGAATGTGGGCTTTTAAAGCCTTGATGTCAGCTTGAGTATCTTTAAACCTTGCTTCCGTGAGAGTTCTAATCTTTTGAATTTGGATCTCATGTTGCTGATCAGTTAAGTCTCTTTGATGTCGGAGCAATGGTTGAAATAAACTCCACAGCTCATTAGATAATGGAGCAGCTATTGGGGGTGTTGCAGCAGTGGATGTAGACTTTTGAGAATTTAACACCTGCTGCAGCATTGTTTTGATGTCTGCAACAGATGATTCAATTCTGTCCACTCTCTTCGTCAATTCTTTATATTTTAAACCATCACCCAAGTGAATGGGATCATCTGATTTCCCACCAGCAGTGGTTGTATCAATGGTAGACTTAGGGAATGTATCCCAAATGTCATCCATTGATGCCCCTTGTTCTTGGTACTGGGGACTTCCTTCCTCATTTGTGGACACTTTGAACAGCTCACCAGTGGTTAAAGAAAACTCACTAGTGGTTGCCCTAGTTGTCTCTGAAGAAATTTCCTTCAAGGGAGTCTTATTGATAGAACAACTGACCCAATGTAGACCAGTGGGTCTAACACTAGTAGTTGCTGCTCCACTTGAACTACTGACAGGAGTTACTTGTAACTCCTGCAGTGTAACCTCCTCAATTGTTGCTGGGATAACAGAGGTATAGGCAACAGATCCAGTCACTTGTGGGAGTATACTCTCATTGATAGGTGGTTGAGAGGAACTGGTTTGTGTCTGAGCTATATCAACTGCATGCAACAAAGGTAGCATGGATTGTGGTAATATGAGGGGTGAAGGTATTGGTGTAGAAAAAGACATGTCCTTGGGATCAGGACTGAGGAAGATGGATCCAATTGAACCCAGAGCTTCATAATGTGGGGTCCCTGTGCTTACAACCTGATCCTTTTGTGAGGATGCAGGAGGAGTTTTAGGCAAAGGTGGAGATCTTTCTACCAACTGTTGTGAGGAAGTAGCAGCAGTGGTTATTGGTGACTTTTGTGTTGTCACTGGCAGTAGCTCTGGGATCTCATCTTCCAGAGTTGCCTTTTTGATGGGTTTGGGGGGTTTTCTGGATGATTTCTTTTTGGTCTTTTTGGTAAGGGCAGGTGTGGGTTTCAAAACAGTGGTTATGCTGCCTTGATCACCTGGAGCAGTGGGTTCAGCAGCAGATACCTGAGGAGCAGTGGTAGCTGCTAAATTCTGCTCAGGTACCTCTGCTTGTGTTTTTGTAGGTTTTAACATTCTTGTGAATGTTTAAGGTGTTAAACTGTTTATTTTAAAAGGAGGACCCTGTACAAGTACATGGGCATTATTTTCTGAATTTTTTTTATTAAAATAGTAACTCAAAAATCTTGGAAATAATAGAAAAGCCTTTTTCTCAACATTTTGACCAAATTATCGAAGATTACCTGGGAATAATTAAAATTTTCACCTTTAAGTATAGTATAACCCAGGTATTGTATCTTCAACGGGATTTCATTGAAAGCAGTGGTTTTGTTAGAAACACACATAAGGAGGGTATGAAATAAAAACCTTATAGCAGATGGAAAACTGCCCTTTTGTAAAGTATCTATTTTCATTTCTTCTCCTTACCCTCTTTTAATGAAATCTCCTTGGTACTCTGTTTTTGGAAAATAATTTTTACCTTCCAGATCATTGAGCTCAAACACTTCAGATATGGCTTGAGGTGTGATTGAGATTTTTACACCTTTTATTGTGGAATTAATGGCAACAACCTTTTTGTCCATCTTCTCAAGAGTAGCATTTTTCCAAAATTCTCGTTTAGTATCAAGATAGACGGTTGCATTGTAGGTGAGCAAAGTTTTGTACTTTGTGGAGGATAATGTGTCTATGATGGAATCGAAGGTCTTTGTGTCACTGGGTTTTTCAAGAATACCCAAGTAATTGTGAGACCATTTGTATGGAATTTCAATCTCGGTAGGCTCCTTTGTTTTGGATTTGCTTGCCTTTTTCACCATGATTGAAACAGAGAGTGAGAGAATGAAGTGAGGATGATGAAGATTGTGGGAGAATTTTTTGTGGAAAATTGTTTTGAGAAAAGAATTTTGAATTCGATTCGATAGTGAAAACCCTGTTTGGGGTTTAGGGCAGGGTTTTATATGATGAAAAAGTGAATGCTGACGTGGCAGCGGTTACAAAGATCTGACGGATAAATACTGACCCCGTGTCAACCTCTGATGAAAGGATGAAATAATGGAGGATAGTTGTTTGAGAAACCACTGATGAAGCAATACCAGTGGTTCACAAAGGAAATGAAAATAGTGGGTGACTTTTACTATCAGTGGATAGCTTGTGTCAGTGGTTTTACAGCACTGAAGTTTGTCAACAGTGTTTTACCAAGAGAAATGAGTGAACAGAGGTTGACTTTCAGCAGTGGATAGCAAATAACAAACAGATGTTTGCACCAATCAGTGGTTATGGCAGACTTTTAAGGATTTAATGAAAAAATCATTTTTAGCTATTTTTAAGGATGGATTTTTGATTTTCTGAAAACATTTTAATGCTTTTATTCATAGAAAAACAAGAATTTGCTTGTTATTCCATGTTTAGCATGCCAATCCTAGAGACCAAGCTTTCAAAGGTAGACGTATCTAAAGCTTTTGTGAGCACATCTGCCAGCTGGTCTTTAGTTGGAACATGATGCAGAGAAATCAAACATTTTTCATAGCAATCCCTCACAATGTAATGTCTGATGTCGATGTGCTTGGTGGTTGAATGGGAAACTGGATTTTTGATGATATTTTCTGCTGCCTGGCTATCCAACATAAGTGGTGTCTTTAAGGCAGTGATACCAAAATCCAACAACTGATTTTGAAGCCGCAGGAGTTGGGCTGTACAGCTTGCAGCAGCAATGTATTCAGCTTCAGCAGTGGATGTTGAAATAGCTGCTTGCTTTTTGCTTTGCCATGAAACTAAGCAATCACCTAGAAACTGGCACCCTCCTGAAGTGGACTTCCTTGTGGTGTTACATCCAGCAAAGTCACTGTCTGAAAATCCTGAAAGCTTGATATTCCCATTAGCTGGATACCAGATACCAAGTGTGGGAGCACTTTTTATGTATCTGAATATCCTTTTTACAGCAATAAGGTTGGATTTTCTAAGGGCTGATTGACTCCTTGCATAAACACATGTTGCATACATGATGTCTGGCCTAGATGCAGTTAGGTACAAAAGAGACCCAATCATGCTTCTATATAGAGTTTGGTCAATTAGCTCATCCTTTTCATTAGACATGACTAGCTTATTTGTTGCCATGGGTGTGCTGCATGGTTTGCAATCATTCATATCAAATTTGTTTAAAAGTTCTTTAGCATATTTGCTTTGATGAATGAAAGTTCCATTTTGCATTTGCTGAACTTGGAGACCAAGAAAGCATTGCAGTTCACCCAATGCACTCATTTCAAACTCAGCTGTCATGAGTTGCCTAAATTCTTCACACATTTTATTACATGTGCTTCCAAAAATAATGTCATCCACATAAATTTGGACAATCATTAAATCCTTTCCTCTCCATTTTAGAAACAGTGTTTTATCAATGGTACCTCTTTTGAAACCATTTGAGAGTAGAAAGGTGGAAAGAGTTTCATACCAGGCCCTAGGTGCTTGTTTCAAGCCATACAGAGCTTTGTTTAGCCTGTAGACATGATCTGGATAAAAAGGATCCTCAAAACCTGGAGGTTGATAAACATACACCTCTTCTTGAATTGTACCATAGAGAAAAGCACTTTTTATATCCATTTGGAACACCTTCATTTTGTGGTTGACAACAAAGGCCAGGAACAGTCTTATAGCTTCCAATCTTGCTACAGGGGCAAAAGTTTCATCATAATCAATCCCCTCCTCCTGTCTGTAACCTTGAACCACCAGCCTGGCTTTATTCTTGACAACAATGCCCCTTTCATCAGTTTTGTTTTTGAAGACCCACTTTGTGCCAATGGGACTCACATCCTTTGACAGTGGTACAAGCTCCCATACTTGTTGTCTTTTAAACTGTTGGAGATCCTCTTGCATGGCTTCTACCCAACTGTTGTCTTTCAGTGCCTCTTGGTACTTGACAGGTTGATGGAGTGATAGAAAACCAGCAAAAAGACAAATGTTTTGGGTTTGGCTTCTTGTGAGCACCCCTTCATTGATGTTGCCAATGATTTGATCAGGTGGATGAGATCTCAAGAAGATTAAATCTCCTTGGTATGGAATGATGGCATTTGTTGGTGAAGGTTGCAGATGTGTATCATCTGAGCTAACCACTGCTGGTGACTTTGATGATCCAGGAGTGGCTTCAAAAGGTGGTGGAATAGGAGGTAATGGTGTGGACACATGCTGACTTTTATCCACTGTTTGGGGACTTTTGTCAGCAGTGTTTGATGATGTGGAAGCAGAGGTTGATGGGCTACTTTGGTCAACAATTGTTGAGGTAGCAGTGGTTGAGCTTTGACAGTTGTTTTGTACAACTGCTGCTTTTCCCATTGAAACAGACTTTTGTTGAGGAATGATGATCTCATACCCATAGTCTGGTGATGAATCCTCTGATGGACCTGCACTGTTAGTCTTGACAGCAACACTTTCAAATGTGAATTTATCAAGATCAAATAAATCAGCAGGATTTGCTGGGATTTTCATTGATGAAAGTTCATTGAACTTCACATTCAAAGTCTCTTCCACTGTTTTAGTCCGTGTATTAAACACTTTGTAGGCCTTAGCAGTGGTAGAGTATCCCAAAAGATAACCACTATCTACTTTGTCTGCAAATTTTTAGATGGAATCTTTTAAATTCAAAATAAAGCATGAGCAGCCAAATACTTTAAAATATGAGATCAGTGGTTTGATTTTATACAGAATTTCATAAGCAGTCTTTTTGTGCCTGGGGTTTATTAAAACTCTGTTTTGGACATAGCAAGCAGTGTTTACTGCCTCTGCCCATAAAGTTAAAGGCAAACCTGAGTCAACAAGCATGGTCCTAGCAGCTTCAATCAGTGTCCTACTCTTTCTTTCAACTACCCCATTTTGCTATGGTGTTCTAGGGATGCTGTACTGCCTTACAATCCCTTTCTTCACACAGAAGGCATCCAACTCCTTATTTTTGAATTCTGTGCCATTGTCACTCCTGAAGACTTTTACTGGAAGGCCAAATTTCTTTTCAACCTGTGTCACAAAGTCTTGCAAAATGCCCGCAGTCTCATCTTTTGAGTGTAAAAAGAAAGTCCATGTAAACCTAGAGAAGTCATCAATAATAACCAAACAATATCTCTTCTTCTTGAGACTCATGACTTGAACTGGGCCAAACAAATCCATGTGCAGCATTTGCAAACACTGGGTTGTTTTGGACTCTTCAATGGACTTAAAAGAGCTTTGTTAGAGGCAGCTGAGAACAGACAGGCATCAGTTCTGGGACACTCTTTTGACATATCAACAACATAAACATTGCCATTTCTTTGAGCAACAAGTTTTGTTTTTCCAGTTTTTATTATTGCTTCAATCTTTTTAACCATTTATGGTCCAACAATCCTACAACACTCCTTTGTGAAGAATGACCCATACCCCTTGTCACTCATTTGTGAAACACTCAGGAGGTTGAATTTTAGATTGTCTATCAGAATGACATTTTCAAATTTTACATTTCCAGTTTGTACTGTACCAGACCCCAGAACTTTCCCTTTACTATTATTACCAAAGGATATATCACCCCCTCCATGGATTTTGAAATCTTTGAGAAGGGCTTTACATCCTGTCATGTGCCTAGAGCCTCCACTATCTACATACCAAAGACTATCTAAGCATGCAGAAGCTCCCTGCACATGAAGTAAAAGGATTAGTTCATTAGGGTCTCCAAAGCCAATAAGGATTTGGATGGGGTCTCAACAGTGTCTGGGATGAATTCAGATGCATGAGCAGTGGTTAGGTCAGGGGTTTGGACAGTTTTAGGACTATTTTTCTCTAACCACTGTTGGGGTTCTTGACCAATCACCTGCTGGTAACCAAAAAGATGCCTGTTCACTCTTGGTTTTGAGGGCCTTTTGTTGGTCTCATAAACGTGTGGAATCCTTTGGTAGGATGATTGTCCCTTGCCCCTTCTGTATTGATTGGCAGGGGGTGCATCAGTCACTTGAACATCTCTTTGGAGAGATGTTTGATTCAGCTGTTTTGTAACAGCTGTTTGGACTGGCACAAACAGTGGTTGATTCTTGGTGAATTTGACAGATGATGTTGATGGACTCAAAGATGTTTTAGCAGTGTACTCATTCTTTTTAACATCAAAGTTTTTGAGACACACACATTCTTGAGTTTTGTGGTTTGTTTTACCACAGATGGTGCAGCTTTCAGCAGGGACAATGACACTTGTTTTGTTTAAGTCATATGCTTTTAAATGGAAACAATCTTTTGTTAGATGATTCCTTTTTTCACAAAATTCACAAAACAGGTTTTTGATCTTTTCTCTCTTCTTTCTCTTTTCAGACTCCTTTGCAACAGAGTTTTTAACCTCTGTTGGGATGTCCTTCAGAGGGACAACTTTTGCTTTTGGAGCTTTAACACCATCAGTGGTTGTGAAATCCATGGGTTTAAAATTTTCAAGAATGTCACACTCGTCAAACCATGTGGGTTTAAATTGGTATTTCTCAATTTCCTCAAAAGTAGAGGATCCCATTGGTCTCTCAAGTGTGATTTTGTTACCAAGTTTATCAGTGATTTTCACTTCTTGGCCATTCTTGTTAGTGGGAATGAATTCAGTGGTTACATCAGTGGTTTGAACAGATTTTTCAAAAGCAGTGTTTTCATCATCATGTTTTCTATAACCAACACCAAATTTCACATTGCTTTTAATCTGTTTTTCAAGCATTACTTCATACCCTTTGCAGGATTCCACCCATCTTTCATAAGTGATCTGGGTGGACTCCAACTCCTTTTTGCAAACTTGGTATTTTTCTACCATAGTTTGGAGTTGAGTTTTGGTTATGCTCTGCTCTTCTTTGAGACTGCTGATTTCTTTGTCTTTTTCAGCCAATTTGTTTCTAAGTTCTTTTAATGACTTTTCAAATTTGACTTCATCAGTTAAGACTTTATCCCTAAGGTTTTCATTTACCTCTTTGATGTTAGCAAATGCAATAATGCATTTGTCTGAACATAGTTTTTCAAGAACTTGAGGTGTTACCTTAGCAGCAGCCATCATAGCACAATCACATTGATGATCGCCTTCTTCATCAGCTCTTTCTTCTTCCTCACCCTCTTTCTCCTCTTCTTTTTCTTCCTTGTCTTCTTTGGACCAAGGATCAATCAGTGGTTCAATCAGGGTTTCTGAATTTTCTCCCAGCAGCAGTTCACCAGCAACTGCACTAACCACTGCTTCAGTCACTTCATCCACTGTTTCAGCACTTAGCTGTTCACCTTCAGTTTCTACCCCTTCTGGTATAGACTCTAATGCCATCAAACAAAATTCATCATTAGTAGGATCATTAAAAGCATTGAGTGCAAAATTTTCATCACTAAGCTCATCAGGCATACTGCTCCAGTCAACAAATCCTTGAGTGAAAAAGCTTTGCTGATCTGGTTGTGTTACTGTTGGAGCAGCTGGTTGAGGTGCAATAAGTTGCACTTGTGCCTGAGGGACAGGGGTTCGAACATACTGAATTTGTGGAACAGTGGTTTGAACATAATGCACAGGCACAGGGGTTGCAGCATAGTGAGCAGTGTTAACATGGGCAGCAGGGGTATATTGGGTATAGTGCACAATGCTTTGATGTTGTGGTCTATGGTTTGAGCTAGGATGAGTGATTATTAGGCCAGTGGTTTGACTCCTGCATTCCCTAGCAAAATGACCTAGCCTATTGCACTTATAGCACTTAATTTTTGACTTATCCAACCCCACTTTTAAATTTCCATGTAACCCTGGGAATTTTCTCCCTGTTCTTTTGTAGAATTTGCTTGTTCTTACACTAAGCAAAGCCAATTGATGCAAAATGTCCATTTCTTCTAAGTCAGTGGGATCAAAGTGTTGCAAATCATTGAGTTCAAAACACAAGTTATCTGACATCTGGTTTTCACAATTTGCAGTAAAAGCATAATTTGTAGAGTGAGAATCAGGGTTGTTAAAATTTCCACCAGCAGTTATATCAACAAAGTGATCATAACCCTGATCCTTACTACTGCTACCAGATTCTTCCTGACCAAAAAGAGCTGTGCTGCCAAATGAATAATCATCAGCAACTTTGCCAGACTCTTGCAACTTCTTTTTCTGGTTTAGCTCCCTTTCATAGGTCAGGAGTCTACCATGAAGTTGGGTCAGGGTCAGATCTTTGAACTCAGCAGAGTTTCTAGTAACAAATGCAATGGTATCCCATTTTTCTGGTAGTGATCTAAGGAACCTGCTATTTTGAGTTGAATTTGGAAATGTTACTTTAACAAGCCTTAGTTCACTAATGAGACAGCTGAATCGTTCAAACTGCTAAGTCAATGATTCACCCTTTGTGACAACTGGCACCAAACCGGTAATTTCCGTACACTTTAACTATTATTTAATGACTGCAATTATGTGCTTAATTGTCAGAAATGTCTGAACACATGATTAAACAGGAGAATTCATGCACGTTGTATACAAAAAAAAAATATTGCTTTATGCATAAACGAGAGCGTTGCGTCAAAAATATTAGTAAACTCACCGGTAGGACACAATGTGTCAACAGAACTGCAGAAAGCAGTCAGACAATAAAAGTGGAGCCTAGGTGTAGGTCCAACGACAAGAATACATTAAAACCCAAGAGTACATACAAGGGTTTAATATATATACTATACGAAAGCAAAAATAAGCACTAAAAAGCACCCGAAACGCACTTTAAGTGCAGAATTTTGTATAATTCAGCAATAATTCAGCTTTTAGCACGCGAATATTATGCAGAAAATATAATTTTTCAGTCAGAATGTTTCCCTAAGTGTCGGGAATCGAAAGTGTTACAAAAAGGTACTTATTAGACACTAAAAAGTGTAATTTAGCACTTTAACGAACCGGTGTCTAACCAAACAACCGGATTTAACCCGGAACATAAAAATATTGTCAATGACATTGTTTATACCTTACTGAGCTAGTTAGGGTCCCCGAATACCCTAACACCCGTTACAATACACTACACACTAGTAAAATATTTAAAAGTGCCTAACTAAACAAAATAATCACCTAATTGCATGGTTGAAAACAAACCAATTGCCCCACCCCCTTGAACCGAACGGTTCCCCAAGGAGGGACATCTTTCCACCAATTTTGAGTATTTTAATCTCCCATGATTAAGATCTTGGTAGCACATTACATATGGGATAATACACATGCATGGTTTACAAATAAAACCATAAGACCACACTTTTCATTTCACAATTCCAAACAACAAACTTCAACTCTCTTTCTCCTCTTGTTGAGTTCGGCCGAAACCCAACACCCACCCACCATCACTTTCAAGTTGGTTCTTGTAATTTTACATATACACAAGGGTGA
Organism: Helianthus tuberosus; assembly: GCA_030545235.1. Taxonomy (NCBI): domain Eukaryota; kingdom Viridiplantae; phylum Streptophyta; class Magnoliopsida; order Asterales; family Asteraceae; genus Helianthus; species Helianthus tuberosus. The sequence goes on along the minus strand of JARYGA010017764.1, from coordinate 2,827 downwards.
AGGGTCACACACAAGGAGGCCCGGTGCTTACGGAATCACAAGGACTTCTCTACGACGCTATTAACCACCCATTTTTCGTCTAGTTTCTTCCCTAGCCTTGAGCTAGTTGTAAGTGATTCTAAAACATCTTCTTGTTCATATTTAAAGTGGTTAATAAGAAATTTAACGGGTAAAAATTATGAACACTTAAGAACAAAACTAAAAGTCTTGTTAGAATGATGAATATGGTGGTTAATGAGTAAATATTAGTGTAAAACTTATGGAACTTGTTTTGTTATGATTATTTATTATTGTTGGATGCTAGTAGGGGAACGGATCGTCATCTAACCACGCTAGGTCATGTTCATGGAACATGAACTAGCACTATATTTAGTGTAAAAAGAACTAGATGACGAACCCTTTCACTCACAAACATGAACTTGTGTAAAAACGATTTTTCTTATGGAATGGAGTTCTAAACTAGTAAATCTAAAGATCTACAAGTGGTATTTTCGAAGGACCAAGTAAAATATATACAAGTCTTATTTTAAGTCGGATCTTTCATGAACTAGAGGCGTTTTTGTGAACAAACAAGTGTGTGGACACTTGTGTAACAAAATTTTTAACAAAGAAATAATTTTCGTAAAAACCGACTAGAAGTTGTAAAACTTCATATTCTTTAAAAATAAAATTTTCGAGATAATGATTTTATTTTTAGAGATGGAAAGACCCACTAAATGTGTTGAAAAGTTACTACATAATTTTACACAACTTGCAAGTTCATGTGTATGCGATTTATGTTTATTTTGACAAGTTTGATATTTGAAGATGGTATTTTGATGACGGAAAATTGATTGGTTGAATTTTTAAAAGAAAATGATACGCTAGTAAGCGTGGCCACCTCCAGTTACAGAGGAAACTCTGGCGAAATTTTTCCAGAAAATAACACTTAGAATATTTTTGGTGACAAGTGTTATGAATATATGTTCGACTGGTTTTCCAAACAAACTTCGCCATGATTTTTGTTATCAAATGACCATGTATTCGGGGGTGGATTTTCATAAGTAAAACTTGTTAAATATATATTTAGAATATATATTTTCTGATAAATTGCTTGTGTGATTATGTGATTATTTTGTGAGCTAGGTATATATTATTTTTAGAATAAAAATAATATGTCTTGGAAATACTCATGAGAAGTATAAACACAAAAATACACATACGACATACAAGATACATAATTCGGGTGCAAAGTGCAAAAACACAAGATACTTGTATTAATTTTTGAGAAAAATAATATAAGTGAGATACTTAGTTAAAAATATAAAATATTTTTAACACAAGAATATATACACAAAAGAGAGTGACTGTACTTGTGCGACGCAAGTCTATTGACTAACGTTAAGAAAACGCGTATAGGTTACGACGTTAATTAAGCAAATCCGGTGAAGTTTACGACGCACAGGAACGCAAAGTTGGGAGTTCATGCTCCCCGTTTTCTTTTAACTGTTTTCAGTTTTATAACTTCGGGGGTGAAATACATGTACAAATGTACAATATTTATAATCGGTATGATATAAATATAAGAAGCACACTTGGTGAGAACGAGAACCAAGTGTGATGAAATATAAGAATACAAGAAGTACACTTGGTGAGAACGAGAACCAAGTGTGACGAAATATAAGAATACAAGGAGTACACTTGGTGAGAACGAGAACCAAGTGTGACGAAATAATAGAATATGAGAAACGCACTTGGTGAGAACGAGAACCAAGTATGAGGCGTTATGAGGAATGATATGAGAAATCGTGTCACGAATAGGGTACATAAGCACCATTAATCAACAATATACCTAGACCGCAGAACAAAAGGTTAGATCTAACGGGTGCCGGGCAGCCACACTCTCGGTGAGGGCGAGAATCGAGTAGTGCTTTTGTGTCTCAGAATATACCAATTAAATGCCTAAGGTTTGGTGACTTCCTATGTCGTGTCACATGTTAATGGCTTTGCAACCCATTAACAATCCTGATACTTACAGGAATACTTTATTTACATAAAAGTCATACCATACTAAAAATTGATGAATACTTGAGTACGTGGGGTACTCAAGAAAAGATTGAATTATACTTGAAGTACGTGGGGTACTCAAGAAAATGGGAATTATACTTGAGTACGTGGGGTACTCAAGAAGAAATTGAATTATACATGAGTACGTGGTGTACACATGAAACTGGATTTATATATGAAAACTTGATTTATTCACAAACTATGTTTTCATACAAAGTATACAAACGTGAAATACAAAACTGCATGAATTCACACCAACATTATGTTGACGTTTTTTTTTCCAAAACTCACATGTATTTCAGGTAACTAGGATGGATGTGCGCGCGGTCTCGCTTATGCTTGTGGATGTCGCTTATGTTTATCTTTAAATAAAGTTGTAAACTTTTTAAGACAATGTTTTATGCGACTTAGCGTTGTAAACGCTAAACTTATGTTTTCAAATTATGGTATTTGATGTTTTTACGAGCATCTAGCATGTTTACCTTTCGTATGCAATGAGAACCTTTCATGATCACACCTCGTGCTTCCGCCGCAGAAAGGGGTGTGACAGATTGGTATCAGAGCTGTGATTGTAGTGAACCAGGATTCCTTCTCGAGTCTAGTCTACAATCTCTAGGATCCTTTCTCGAAAACAATTTTTCAAAGAGTTTTCATTGCATAAAACGTCCCGCGGCATCCACTGCCTGAAACTGTCTACATGAGTCTAGAAAAGACACTATAAGACTTAGAGTGCACTTGAGTAGCACCTGTCGTTGACAAGAAATTACTTGCAATTATGTGT
>JARYGA010017763.1:0-34043 GCA_030545235.1 Helianthus tuberosus | reverse complement strand
TTAACCTATCATGACATATCCTCATTTTTAGAATGACTAAAAATAACCTAAAAATCCAAATGAGTTTTTATTGCCAGGCCTAGTTTTAATTAGATTGTGATTAGTCACTAACAAGTTACAACAACTAGGGGTGGGGTCAGGTATAAATGCAATTCAGCTATAGCTTCTTTTACCAATGATGTAGTTTTCTTGAATGTATGCATGAAGTTGAAGACTTTCATGGCTTCATTTTGCTAACAATATTTTGCATTGTGAAGGAACATTAGGATTTAGGTCGGGTTGTTGACTTGTTGAACTCTTTTTATTTCAGTTTTTCTACTACTATTCGGACATGGGCTCCTGCCACCCACTGCCTTCTTCGGCCCACTATGTTCAAGCATTGTTCTAATTTTTAAGCCCACTAAGAAACTGGCCCAGATATTTGTAATTCTAATAATTTTTAGTCAAATAATTTATTAAGTCGATATTCTTACATATACTGTGATAATTTAGTTAATTAATTAATACCACTACAATGAAAAATTGGTAAGTTAATTAGTGGTATTATGGTCAATGTTCTTTCAGGCAGTAAATTAATGGCAAATTGGAAATAAATAATCCCACCTATCTAACTTTGGCCAATAATAATTTAAAGTCAGTTATTAGCCGATAATAATCCGACCTAATCAATGTTTTTTTTAAAATACCCCACATTTAAATCAACCTAACGTCGCTATATAAAGGGTGACGTGGCTGCCACATATTAAATAACTCAAATGACATGGCTTATTTTAAATGACATGGATTATTTTAATCTCTTATTTGTTTTGTTGACTTAGTGTAAAAATGTTAATTATATTATAAAAGTAAACACCATCATCATGCATCCTAATCTTCTTCCCTGTCTACCATCCCACCCCAGAAACACCTGAATCATCTACCACCACTAATTAACGAATGAAAAAAAAGGGGTTTGGAAGGATATTAAAAAGAAGTAGTGTTTCAAAGTTTTTTAAGGAAGGAAATAGTGGAAAATAAAAGGAAAACTTATGATTATTTGCTTCATTTTAAATCCTTTTAAATTGAAGAGATTTGAAAGGAAATGATTTTTAATACATAAAATCTTTACTTTTCTTTTCATGATTTTCGAACTAGGGAACATCGGGAACACGATAATTAATTAAATAATCTTTTCTTTGCACTCCCTTTTTTTCTCTCCTTAATTCATTTTCTCGTATTTTCTTTCGTTTATTAAACTCGGAAACACACTGTAACACCCTTTCTGGCTTGTCTCGTGTTTGATTAAATAAGACACTATTTCTACCCTTCCACATACACCACACCGCTATTTGTAGTATGGAATTAATGACTTGCTTCCATACTTTTGAACCACGAACATAAGCTTGGTAGTTGACCACATCATCCATACCAAAGAAGCAAAGCGCTTGCAGTTTGCACCACTTTGAAAGTCCTTCTCACACATTCTGAGAAAACCGACACGACGCGAAAACATGCTCCTTGATTCCTCCTCATCTGCACAATGCGCGCACACAGCCGAAGGCACCTGTACTCCCATCCTAGCAAGCAAAACTCTTGTTGGCAACGTATCCAAACTTAGCCCCCAAAACCAGAAGTTTAACATATATTAGACTCCATAATTACACAAACTACTAGACGAGCCATTCGACGATACAAATTTATTTGTGACAGTTTCTATTCAGTCCCGGTGGTTCTTAACTGTGCACGCCTCTAATATAAACAAAAAGGAACGATGAGAGAAGAACTGGATTTGTAAATAGTTTCAACGAATGGCAGTATCCATATGGACCAAACCATAAACGATTCAGTGATTTACTCATATAATGATGTTTCAAAACATGTTACACCTGGTCCTTTATGCCCTTAATACTTATACTAAAATATATATATTTAGCCTCTAAAGTTAATAAGCTACAGATAAATAAATAAATATTCACCTTATAATAAGTTATAAATAAATAACTACATAAATTTGTTTAAATACCTTTTAGTTGTATATATAGAACTTGTTAGGTGGGTTGAGACCTAAAAAGAAACTCGGACGAAGAAGGATCATGGCTTTGAAAATTTAACAGTAACTTCCTACTAGTCTTTTCGTTGAAAATTCATATAATGAACCATATCTTATCTTCAGCAAATAAGAGGTTTTAGTTTCTCCACATTATAGCACACTTTTTTCCAATCAAAATATCAACTCTTCAAGACTTTTTTGATCATCTATTCATCTCTTTTAATCTTGTTTCCGATCAGTTCATACCTTTTCCGATTTTTGAAGCATACAATGACATCTACTTCAACTTCATCAGTTCAAAAGAGGTTCAAGTATGATGTCTTTTTGAGCTTCCGGGGTAAAGACACTCGTAAGACCTTTGTTGATCATCTCTATCATGCTCTTCACAATAGAGGCATTACCACTTACAAAGATGATGAGAAAATCGAGAAAGGGAAAAGGATCAATGATCAGCTCATGGGATCCATAGAAGACTCGAGAATATACATAATTGTTTTCTCCAAGAACTATGCATCTTCATCATGGTGCTTAGACGAGCTCGTCAAGATCATGGAATGCCACATAACGACCGGGCGGACTGCTTATCCTGTTTTCTTTAATGTGGAACCGAGGGAAGTCCGCCACCAAAGTGGGGCAGTTGGAAAAGCCTTTGCCAAGCATGAAAAGAAAGAGGCTGCTGGAATATGGAGAAATGCTATGAAAGAAGCAGCTGATCTGGCTGGGAGAGAGTTAAAAACTACATTTGATGGGTAATTTCTTCTTGATATAGTAATCTATAATTGTACGTTATAAATTGAAATTAATTGTTCATGGGGGGTTTGAGTAATCTAATTTAATATTCTTTAATACACAGGCATGAAGCCAAATTTATTCAAAAAATTGTTGAAGACATTTCGCTGGAGCTACGTTTCATTGATACAAGTGTTGATGAAAAATTAATAGGCATGGAGACCCGTGTAAAGCATGTAGTTTCATCCTTAGAAAATGGTTCTGATGATGTTCGGATGATAGGGATCAAGGGGATTGGAGGTGGTGGAAAGACGACTTTGGCTAGAGCTGTTTTTGATCACATCTCCGTTTGGTTTGAAGGTAAAAGCTTTGTAGAGAATGTCAGAGAAGCTTCAAAAGGCTCTGGTTTGAAGAAATTGCAAAAACAGGTCCTTAAAGATGTGTTAAATGATGGAGGGATTGATGTAACAAGCGTTTCTGAAGGAAAAAATATGATGAAAAAAATGATGGGTAGCAGAAAGATACTTGTTGTTCTGGATGATGTGGATGATATCGAGCAGCTTGAGGCGTTAGCAGGTGATCGTACTTGGTTCAAGCCAGGAAGCAAAATCATCATCACAACAAGAAATGAGCAAGTGTTGGTAGCACAACGAGTGAACTATACTCATGATGTCACCCTGCTATCCCACGAGGAAGCAATTTGCCTCTTTAGTAGGTATGCATTTGGCGAAGAGATTCCAATTGAAGGGTATAAAGAGCTATCAGAAAAGGTTGTACACTATGCTAAAGGTCTTCCATTAACAATAAAAGTTTTGGGTTCATCTCTTTGTGGTAAAACCGAGTGTGAATGGGACGATGCCATAGAAAGATTAAAAACCATTCCGGAAGAGCAAACTTTGAAAAGATTGGAAATAAGCTATGTTGGTCTTGAGAATGATCACAAAGAAGTATTCCTAGAAGTTGCATGCATATTGAAAGGTCAATTAAAAGACGAAGCAATCAAAATACTTGAAAGTTGTGGATTCCATGCTCGATTTGCTTTAAAAGTTCTTGAGCAGAAATCATTGATAACTGTTTCGGATCGTGGGCGTTTAGATATGCATGATCGTATTGAAGAAATGGGCATGAATATTGTTCGCCGTTTGCATCCTGATGAGCCTGGCAAACATAGCCGATTATGGATTGAAGAGGAAATTGAAGATATATTGGTTAATGACTTGGGAAGGCTTAAGTTTATTTTTAAGATAGAAAACCCAACCAAATTCTATCTGTTAGGACAAAAGTTTCATGTTAGCTCTTTTATTTGCAGGGTACTGAAGCAACTAGAAGTATAAAAATGGAGGATATAGATCTTGATATAGCTACAACTATGAAAGGGTTTAGAAAGATGAAGGGACTTAGATTCCTACACGTGGTTAATGAAGACACATTGGAAACCAATCAGATTTACCAATACTTACCAAATACCTTACGATATCTAAATTGGCATGGATACCCTTTTCAGTGTTTACCTAAAACATTTCAAGCAAATATGCTTGTTTACCTTCAAATGGAGTCCAGCTATATCTCTCAATTATGGGGAGGGGGAGAAAGAAAGGTAGATTATTGGTGGATTGGTTGTTTAGCATGATTCATTATTATGCTATATTTTGTGATTATACTGACGTTAATCCCCTTTTTTCCTTATGATAGGTTCTTAATAAACTAAGATTCCTTAACCTCAGTCGTTCAAATTTGATAAGCTTTGACCTTGGGATGACTCCAAATCTTGAAACATTACATCTTGAAGAATGTGAGGCCTTTGTAGAACTCAACATGCTTAATGGATGTCCATATCTTGAGAGGTTACATATAATGTGGTGCCATGATTTTGCAAAACTCCACATGCCTTTTGAATGTCCAAAGCTAAAATTTATCGACCTATGTTGTTCGAAGGTGAGTAACCTTAACCTTGGGAAGACTCCTAGTCTCGAGGAGTTAGATCTTTCAGGTTGTAGTGACTTGGTAGAACTCCACATGCCTGTTGAGTGTTCAAAGCTAAAAGTCCTTAAGTTACGTTGTTCTAAGGTGAGTAACCTTAACCTTGTGCTGACTCCAAATCTCGAGACTTTATATCTTAGTTATTGTGAAAACTTTGTTGAATTGCACATGCCTTTTGAATGTCCAAAGCTAAAATATCTCGAGCTCAGGAATTCTAAGGTGAGTAACCTTAACCTTGTGCTGACTCGAAATCTGGAGACTTTAGATCTTGTTGATTGTAAAAACTTTGTTGAATTCCACATGCCTTTTGAATGTCCAAAGCTAAAAAGCCTCAACCCAAGTCGTTCTAAGGTGAGTAACCTTAACTTTGTGCTGACTCCAAATCTCGAGACTTTAGATCTTGCTGATCGTAAAAACTTTGTTGAATTCCACATGCGTTTTGAATGTCCAAAGCTAAAAAGCCTCAACCTAAGTCGTTCTAATGTGAGTAACCTTAACCTTGTGCTGACTCCAAATCTCGAGACTTTAAATCTTGGTGGTTGCGTAAATTTTGTTGAATTACACATGCCTTTTGAATGTCCAAAGCTCAAATTCCTCTACTTGTCTGGTTCCAAGTTAAGTAGCCTTAACCTCGGGCTGATTCCAAATATCATAAGATTAAATCTTGGTGGGTGTAATAACTTGGTAGAACTCCACATGCTCATTGAATTTCCACATCTCATATATCTCAACCTCAGAGGTTCTAAGGTGAGTAACCTTAACCTTGGGTTGACTCCGCAACTCAGAGAGTTAATTCTTACAGAATGTTATTATCTTCAAGAAACTCTTGCTCCAATGGGATGTCTAAACAATCTTTTCCACTTAAGTTTAAGTGGTTGTAATAGCTTTGCAAATTTTTTGTTTGACAAATGGTTTAGTTCATTTGGTCTTCATCGCTTGGTTAAGTTAAAACTGACTGTAGAGTCCACATATATTTGCCCACTGCATCCCAACAATAGGTCGCCAAAGTTTCATGTTAAATGTGAATATGATGAACCTCTACCCTTAACTAGTGGAAATGTTGAGAAGCTCATTTCTTCTGGTCTATGTGCTTGCACATTCCTGGAGTCTTTTTCAGCAACTATTTGTAGTCTACAACGTTTAGGAGAGCTTACACTCATAGGTAGTATTCCAGAGGCGCCCAAGGATCTGTGGCTGTTAGAAGGGCTAGAGAAGCTAACTTTGTGCATGAAAGAGATCAAGCATCTTCCAGATAACATTTGTATGTTGAAACATCTTAAATCTCTTCATCTTAAATCTTGTTGGCTTTTGGAGCAGCTACCCAAGGATCTTGGCAGATTAAAGGGTTTAGAGGAGTTAGACCTAACGGAGTGTATATCCTTACGAGATATTCCGAACAGCATCTGTAACATGAAACGTTTAAAAAGTTTAAATCTCTCCTTTTGTATTCGAGTCGAGAAATTGCCAGGGAAACTCGGACGTTTAGAATGTTTGGAAATGTTAAATATAGAAGGTTCGAGCATAAGTCGTCTTCCGCACAACATGTTTCAACTGAAAGATCTGTGTATCGTATGGTCTAGGTGGCGGCTTTTGAGCTATGGTTTTACATGCTTGAAAGAAATCTCAAGATACACAGCTTCGTCCTACATACATCAACAACGTTATGACCCGATCGAAGTTCTTTCAGGCAATCGATGTTGAAGCAATCAATCAAGTCCATTTGATTTCATCAAGTTTGTGATTTCCTTAAATATATCAGTGATATCAAGGTATGCTTTCTTAAAATTAATGCATTATGTTAATTGATGTTCAAACAGTCGATTTAAGTTTGTGATTTATAAATGGAGTTAACTGCCATTTTAGTCCCTGAGGTTTGTCCAAATTTGCCATTTTAGTCCAAATAGTTTTTTTTCGCCTCTGAGTCCCTGACTTTTCCCTTTTGTTGCCATTTTGATCACATACCCTAACTCCATCCAAAAACCACATTTTTAAGCAGGGGTATTTTGGGGATTTTCATTTTAAATCTTTTCAATTGCCATTTTGATCCAATTCTAAAAAATAAAAATAAAAATCTAAAAAATAAAAAAAAATTCTAAAAAATAAAAAAAATCATAAAAATAAAAACAAATTCGAAAAAAAACTAGCTCTAGTATCAAAATGACAATAAAAGGGAAAAGTCATGGTGTATGTGATTTCTTACTAAAACTGATTTTGTTTGATGCTTTTTTGTTACAGCAGATAATCAGTTTAGTGTTTTGATCAAAGCAAACTGTTTTTCAACACTGGAGTTTGTTATCCTAACTGCATTTTGATATGTTTATCATTTATTTCCTAAATAAATAGAATATGTATACACTTAAGATACTTTCTCTTGCATTGTGTTTTGTTACAGCTGATTATATGTTTTTATTTATTTAGAAAAAGCTTACGCACATACTAAGTTGTAAAAATGTGTGGAATTTCATGTTTAAACTGTTTATTCATATATTTGCAGGTGCTATAAAAGGTTTTTAAAAACATCTTGAAGTTTTTAATTCTAAACTGTTTATTTCAGAAGCAATAAAACAATAACTTTTTATAAGCAATAGATCACATGTTGTTTTATAAGATGTATGGGAACCCATGTGTCTCTTATCTACATTTTGATATAATGATATGTGCTGATTAGTTCTTATATTTACCGTCTTTATTATAAAAGAAATTATAATGCTTGCATTACTAAAAATCTGCTGCATATATCAACAACTTAATTCTGATTAACATAACATAAATATTCTGTGTTTATGTTGCAGACGCCCTGTGGTCACAACTTCTGCTTGAAGGGCTTTGAGAAATGGGTTGGTCAGGGGAAGCGTACTTGTGCCATATGTCGCACTGCAATTCCTCTTAAAATGGCTAGTCAACCCAGAATCAATTCATCACTTGTAATTGCAATTAGAATGGCAAAGATGACTAGATCAAACGCTGCTTCAGGGCCACAAAAGCCCTACTATTCTATTCTCAACCAAAACAAACGAGACAAAGCATACACCACTGAGAGGGCAAAGAAGACCGGAAAAGCTAACACATGCAGTGGGAAAATATTTGTCACGGTCCCACCTGATCATTTCAGCCCCATTCTTGCAGAGAATGATCCCGAAAGAGGTATGTGAGTTTTGGTTGGGGAAACTTGGGAGGAGTCGAGGACCGTTTGGAATGTAGGCAGTGGGGGGCCCATCTTCCGCATGTTGCGGGGATATGCGGGCAGTCTGATTACGGTGCACGATCTGTCGCATTATCAGGAGGATATGAAGATGATGAGGATCATGGAGAGTGGTTTTTATACACTGGAAGGTATTGTACGCATGTTTTTTTTTTATTGAAAGTAAACATGAATAGCATATATGATACGTTTATTTTTCTGTATTTTTTGTTAATAGCGGTGGAAGAGATCTTAGTGGAAATAAAAGGACTTACAAGACACAATCCTTTGATCAGAAGTAAATCCAATGAAGCCTTACGAGTTAGCTGTAAAAAGGGCTACCTGTACGTGTTGTGAGGTATGTTGTTATGATGTCTATACATGATAATTTCGATGTTAATCTTTTTTACATATATTTTTTAGATATGCAATTTTACAAATAACCACATGATTGTGTATGTTATTAGATTTGGTTTTCGTTAAATGGTCAGAGTGTATCTGCAGCTTAGAAACTATAGAAAATGAATGACAACTAGTATCACATTCTTCGGTTGCTTGCAGTTTTAAAATTTTTATTCATTTATGTTTGAAATAGATAAAGTATTGTTTATTTTCTTTTATTCTATACAAATGAACGTGTCCGACGATTTTTTCGAACAAATGGACAGGTCTCACAAGGAAAAGCGATCGGCCTATGCACCTGAACAAGGAGTCAGATATGATGGGATATACAAGATCGAGAAATGCTAGAGGTAGCCCGGAATTCAAGTATGGCATCTCATTATCGGCTCCCAATTACACTATTAAATGGATGTTTGGTTTCCCTATACTAAAAAACTCTTGTTGAGTTTTAATATAAATAGGGATTTAAGGTATGCCAGTATCTTTTTGTTCGTTGTGATAATGATCCTGCTCCTTGGACTAGGTTTGCATTGCTCTCATGATTGTTATAGTTTTAGCATATGAAAATTGTAAAACGGATTCTAATCATATGTGTTGGATCATAATTTTGCAGCGATGAAAATGGAGACCGCCCGAGACCTTTACCTGTCATTAAGGAGCTAAAGGATGCAAGTGAAGTGACAGAGGGGAAGGGATCCCCATCTTGGGATTATGATGTAAGATTATGTAACTTGCGTTTTTTTGTACAATTTATGTTTGTTGAGCTGCTGCCAATAAGAATTGCTTCTGCTATGTTAACTTCTAACTTAAAAACTGAGCCAAGCCGAGTTCAAGCTCAATTTTCAGATCGGTTATGTGTCTAATATTTTGCAATTGTTATTCCATGTTAACCATAGGTAGCTAGTTTTGATTATTAGCACAGTTGACTATATTGTTATTGATAGACTTCATAATGTGCAGTGCAACTCTTATCTTTGAGGTGGAGCTGGTGGCTTGTAGGCCAAGAAAAGGTTCTAGCGTGGCTAGCGCCTTAGATGAAAGGGCTAGACTAGAGTAAGTTATTTATCCAACTTCATACACTTGTTCTTATATTAGCATCCTCAAATGGATCATGTTTAATTACTACTGAGCTGAACTTATATTTGCATGCTCAAATGGATCATATTTAATAACTAGTGAGCTGAAGAGGCAAAGGGAAGTGGCTGTTGCACAGCAGGAAGAAGAGAAGAAGTGTGAAGAAGCAAAGGCAATAGTGCTGCTCGTATTCAAGCAGTGAGTATATGGACTGTTGCTTGTATTCAAGCTGTGAGTATATGGGCTCGAAGAAAACAACCTAGAAATAGCTCTTAGTTTTTGTGTACATTTGTTTCCCTTTCAAACTTTTATAGATAGGTTTTGATTAGAAGTTTGTCTTTAGTTAGTATTTAAATTGAAAACTTATGTATGGATTTTAGGATATTATTGTTAATATCATTTTGTTTCTAGATTATCTCATGTTTACTTCAGTTTTTATTTTACAAAAAATGAAAATAAAATAAATAATTACATGAAAATGGCCACATAGAATCATAATAAATACGTGTGACCAAAGGTTAAATAATAGTCATGCTTAAAATTACATCATGTGACTTTACATAACTATTAGCCACGCTATTGTTACTTTGTTTTTTGTTTGTGTGACGAAATGATAGTGAACGTCATGGGAAAAAAAGTTACGAGTGACTGAAGGTGAGACACTAGCCACACTTAATATTACAAATTTTTGTGTGGTTCTATATAACCATTAGCCACACCATAATCATTTTGTCTTTTGTTTGTGTGACTGAATGATACCAAACGTCATGGGAAAAAAGTTATGTGTGACTAAATGTTATACAATAGCCACATTTAAAAATAAAAAATAAATTCATGTGGCTTTACATATCTTTTAGCCACACCATCCTTATTTTGTCATTTCTATGTGACAGAATAATAGCATACGTAATGAGCAAAATGAATATGTGTGACCAAATGTTAGATAATAGCCACACTTAAATTATAAAGTTTCATGTGACTTTACATAATCATTAGTCACATTATCATTACTTTGTTTTTTATGTGATGGGATGATAGCAAACGTCACGAGAAAAGTAAAATATATGTGACCAAAGGTTAGCCATTAGCCACACTTAAAAACACAAAACTTCATGTGGTTTTACATAAACATTAGCCACACTATGGTCACTTTTTTGTGGGACAGAATGATAGCAAACATCACGTGAAAAAAAAAGAACATGTGACCAAAGGTTAAACAATAGCCACGTTTAAAATTACAAAACATTATGTGTGACTAAATGTTAGACAATAGTCACATTTAAAAGTACAAAGTTGTTTTGTGTGTCTAGAAGTAGTTTTTAGCCACATTTATAGTAAACTCGTGTGACTAAATAATAAAACAGCCACACTTACAGTGAGTTCATGTGGCTGTTGCTACCATTTAGTCATACTTAATGGATGGAATGCGTTATTACAACAACTCTTTTTGCTACATTATTTTTAAATTGATGTGGCTAAAACAAACTTTTACGTGACTATATAATAGAAAGGACCACACTTACAATAAATCATGTGGCTGTTGCAACCCTTTAGCCACACTTATTGTACATAATGCTTGATTCTAGCAAGAAATAGTGGTACCCTTTAGCCACACTTTTAAGTTACTACAGCCACTAAACGTGAATGTGACTGTATGATACATACGATGACTCGACCTTTGGTCACACTTGAGTTGAAAAAAAAAGTGTGGCGAAAGGTGTATGGTCACACTTTTTTTGTGTGACCATAAGCCTTTTTTGACGTAGTGAAGTATGATGTCTTCTTGAGTTTCAGGGGTGAAGACACCCGTAAGACCTTTGTTGATCATCTCTTTCAAGCTCTTGACCAGAAAGGTGTTACAACTTACAAAGATGATGAAAGAATCCAGAAAGGAGAAAGGATAAATGATCAGCTCATCAGATCCATTGAAGAATCGAGATTTCACATAATTGTTTTCTCTAAGAACTATGCATCTTCCTCGTGGTGCTTAGATGAGCTCGTAAAGATTATGGAGTGCCAGAAGACATTGGAGCAGACTGCTTACCCCGTCTTCTATGATGTGGAACCCACAGAAGTCCGCAACCAAAGTTGGGCAGTTGGAGAAGCCTTTGCAAAACATGTAGAGAAAGAGAGTGTCGGGAGATGGAGAGATGCTCTGAAAGAAGCATCAGGTCTGGCTGGGTGGGAGTTGAAGACCACTGTCGATGGGTAATTCCTTCATATTATATCCTTTAATTATCTTTCTTTATAATTTGTTGGAAGATTGAACCTGAGGCATGGGTATATCACTATGCTATTAATCATATATGATTGTATTTATAGATTTGAACTCTGCTTGTGAGATTTTGAGTAATCGATTGAATCTTTTTTTAACACACAGGCATGAAGCAAAATTCATCGAAAGAATTGTTAAAGATATTTCACTAAAGCCACATTTTATCAATTCGAGTGTTGATGGGAAATTAGTAGGCATGGGGACCCGGGTTAAGAATGTAGTTTCATCGTTAGAAATTGATTCTGATGATGTCTGTATCATAGGGATCAAGGGGATGGGAGGTGGTGGGAAAACGACCTTAGCCAGAGCTTTTTTGACCACATATCCACTTGGTTTGATGGTAAAAGCTTTGTTGAGAATGTCAAAGAAGATTCAAAACGTTCTTCGTCTGGTTTAAAGAAACTGCAAAAACAGATCCTTAAAAATGTGCTAAATGATGACAACATTGTTGTAGCTGGTGTTTCTGATGGAAAAAGTAAGATGAAAAAAATTATGGGTAATAAAAAGGTTCTTATTGTTCTAGATGACGTGGATGATATAGGCCAGCTTGAAGCGTTAGCAGGTGAGCCTACTTGGTTTAAGCAAGGAAGTAGAATTATCATCACAACAAGAGACGAGCAAGTGTTAAAGGCACACAAAGTGAACTTTATTCATGATGTCAGTTTGTTATCCGGTGACGAAGGAATTTGACTCTTTAGTAGGTATGCATTTGGAAGGGAGATTCCAAATCAAGGATACAGAGAGTTATCCAAAAAAGTTGTACATTACGCTGCTGGTCTTCCCTTAACAATCAATGTTTTGGGTTCACATCTTTGTGGTAGAAGTAAGACTGAATGGGTAGATGCGTTAGACAGACTAAAAACAATTCCTTTGAAGGAAACTTTGGAGAAATTGGAATCAAGTTATAATGGTCTAAAGGATGATAAAAAAGAAATATTTTTAGATATTGCTTGCATACTAAAAGGCGAAACAAAGAAGAATGCAATCAGAATACTTGAAAGCTGTGGATTTCGTGCTCAGATTGTTTCTAGGACTCTTTCCTAGCCTCGATTTCATCACACAGCAAACAAGGCAGTCAAGCATCCTAAGCACCTGTAACATACGTTAAAGTAAAAGTCAATACACATAGTGTAAAAGTGAGCATACAAGTTTGATAGTATAATATAGAGTTCGAAATCGTTTACGCATAACCAGCACGTACAACGTGTGATGTTAAGCCATAAGTTATCGACAAAGATCCTATCAATACCAATGACTACGGGTTGACTGCGTAAGGCAGTTCGCAAAACATTTTCGCCACTGCGATCATGTGAGTAATGGTCCTTAACAACCCCTGAGTTAACAGGTGCTGAGTCCAAACTATAGCACTATCGTTGCTAAGGCAGGTAGACAGCAATCCATGTGTAAACATAACAAATAAGCATTCATTGAGTCACATATAACATGCGGTAATGGTTAGCGTTTAAATAGTGTTTGCGTTGTGTGTTCGATGTGATTTGAATATTCGTAACGTATGTAACACCCAAAAGTGCAATAAGCAAAAAGGGATCGAGTATACTCACAGCGATGATGGATTAAAGGGAGCGCTTAAGAGCGAGATTAGCCTGAACGGTTAACGATAACATAAGCGAAGTGCGGTGCGTAAAATGAGGAAAGTGCCAAGTGTAGAATGGTGATCCGGACGGATGGCAATCCTGCCGGTCAGCCATTCGTTCAGATGTTAATCCGTTCAGGTGGTCATCCGTTCGGATGGCCACTCGGTCGGACTGACATTGTTTGGCATGGATGTGTTTGTGTATGATGGCTTGTCCTTTAAAGTTTTCGTTGTAGTATTTTGAAAATGGAGAAGTATCTCTACCCTTCAAGTCGGTCGATCGAACGGTCGTTCGATCGGACGGCGATCCGATGGGCGAGGCTTCTCAGTGTGAGAACAAGTTCACAGCAGGACGATCACTCGACCGGATGGTAATCCGATCGGGTGGTAATCTTGTGCATTGAACATGTTGAAAATTGTTTAAGTGTGGAACCATAAGTCATCCTACTGGATTGTCGTTCGATCGGATAGTAATCCGATCGGACGGCAGTCCATTCGGGTGACTGGTTTGTTTTGGAATTTGTTAAGTTTGAAAGTTTGCGGTTTGATCGAGACGATAAGACATCAGTTTGAACAACTAGAATTTCATCAAGTCTCAGTGGTCCGATCGGATGGGAATCACCCCAACTCGATCAGCCAACTGTTTCTTGATGGTTGGTTCATGTTCAACCTGAATCGGCTGTCTCGTTGACGGAACTCAGATCTTGAGCCGACACATCACTAAGAATGAGTAGAAGATCAGAACAAGGTCCGGTTCTATCGGTTTGAGTGCATTGAGTGTAAAAGAGTTGAAAGAAATAGAATAAACATCTTTCAATCCTTTTACATTTCGAATGTGCTTAGATTTGTATAAAAACATTGATAAATCATATGAAAACCATTTAGATTCAAGTTGTTATTGGTGGAATGAAGCCAAACATTGAAGTTCATATGAACTTCATGCTGACATCACCCTAAAACACCTCAAATCTAGTGATTTCACGGTTAAAAGTGAAGATTGTTCGGTGAAAAAGGTGTAGAATCAAGTGTAGATCATAGAAGTACAAAGATCTAGGAAGAAATTACAAGAATTTGAGAGAAATCGAGAGAAAAGCAAGCTTGAGCGACTGGTTCGGATGGAGTGTTGTGACACAAATGATGTTGACAGGCATGGTTGCAAAAGTCGCTAGGCGCTCCCTAGTCGGTCGACCGGGGAGTTGAGAGTACTCGGCATAGGCAGAGAGTACTCGGGGAGTACTCGGACATGTTAAATTATAAAGAAATTAGTTTTCGGAAAATAAATATAAGTCTAATAGCATAAATTTACTAATATTTATAACAAAATACGTAAAAATGATATTCATTATTTAATATGATAGTCATATAAATTATGTTTTATTATTTTTTAAGTCAAACTCGGCCCAAATTGACCTACTAGATCTGATTTTGGCCGAGGTTGATCGCGTTTTATCGATTCCGAGTAATTAGGCGGAGTTAGAGAAAGTCGACTCGGCAGCCTACCTTGTAGCGACTACTCGGGGAGTACTCGGCCTTGGAAACCTTGTTTTGCAACCATGTTGACAGGTGAGGTATTTATAGGGTTTCCCAAAATGGCAAAAAGCATTTGGGTCGAGCAGGTCACCGATCGAATGCCGGTCCGATCGGGTGGCTACCCGATCGGGTGGCCATCCGATCGAGTGGTCACTCGATCGAGTGGGTTTGGTGGGTTGGATTTCGTGTTCGTTTCGCGTGTTAAGCGTTGCGATTCGATTCAAGTGAGCGATGCGATAGTATTACTCATTAATCCTAACCACTATATCTAACATACAATCCCTATAAATAACTTGCGATTCGCGTGTTCGAGTAGATTGCGATTCGATTGAGTTGCGATATCGATAGAGTTGCGATTGCGTTTCAATTAATCACCACAAAACATAAATAAACATGCACAAGTAACACGTAAATAACACACACACGTAAAACAATAACCAGAACGCATAATTCGAGTTGCGATTCGTATTGCAATTCGATGTCGATTCGATTAGCGTTAGATTGATTAGCGTTTAGTTAACTTTATCGCATTGTTACTTCCTATTGTTCACAGTCGTAAGTCGATTAATAGCGATAGACACACGTCGATTGCTGCGATTATTGATAAGTACTCCACATAATACAACTAGATAAATCACATAAAAGAAGTTCATTACAAGTCAAGTCGCGCGATCGGTCGTTGACTTTGACCTTGACTATGACTTTGACTTCTGGAAACACGGGGTGTTACAGCCTCCCCTTGTTGAGGAAATTTCGTCCCGAAATTTAAGAAGTAGACGTTTCAAACAGATGCGGGTACTTCGCCTTCATGTCACTCTCGAGTTCCCAGGTGAACTTGGTGCCTCGTTTACCTTCCCAGCGAACCTTCACAATGGGAATGCGTGAGCGTCGGAGTACCTTGGTTTCTCTCCCCGTGATCTCGACAGGCTTTTCCACGAAGTGTAATGTTTCGTCCACTTGTAGATCCTCTAGAGGGACATGTAACTCCTGGTCGGCCAAACACTTTCTGAGGTTCGAAATGTGGAAAGTCGGGTGGACGTTACTCAGTTCCTCCGGTAGTTCGTGTTTGTAGGCCACTTTGCCAATCCTTTCCAGAATCTTAAAGGGTCCCACATATCGAGGCACGAGCTTTCCTTTCTTGCCGAATCTGATGACCCCCTTCCAAGGTGCAACCTTTAGGAGTACGTAATCGCCAACGTCAAATTCAAGGGGCTTGCGGCGTCTATCGGCGTAACTTTTCTGATGACTCCGAGCTTTCAGTAGATTGTCTCGAATTTGGTGGATTTTGTCAGTCGTTTCTTGCAATAGCTCAGGACCGGTAAGTTGCGCGTCTCCGATCTCGTGCCATACAATAGGCGATCGACATTTTCGTCCGTATAATGCCTCAAAAGGTGCCATTTGTATACTAGAATGATAATTATTATTGTACGAGAATTCGACTAAAGGTAAGTGCGCATCCCAATTACCACCGAAATCTATGACACACGAGCGAAGCATGTCTTCAAGGGTACGAATCGTTCTTTCAGTCTGACCGTCGGTTTGGGGATGGAAAGTGGTACTTAGATTAAGAGTAGTACCGAGAGCAGATTGAAACGTTTCCTAAAGACGCGAGGTAAACCGACCATCGCGGTCAGAGATGATGTCACGAGGTGTCCCATGTCGACAGATAATTTCGTCGGTGTAGATTCGGGCTAATCGTTCCACCTTATAGTCTTCTCGTATCGGCTAAAAGTGAGCGGATTTAGTCAAACGGTCAACGACAACCCAGATGCTGTCGTGACCTAATGTGGTGCGCGGTAGTTTCGTTATGAAGTCCATAGCTATACTCTCCCACTTTCAAGTAGGAATCTCGGGTTGGACAAGTAAGCCAGAGGGTCTTTGCTGTTCGGCCTTGACTTTCAAACAAGTTAGGCAGTTTGAAACATAGACGGTGATATCCTTCTTCATGCCCGGCCACCAGTACTTGTAGCGCATGTCCTGGTACATGTTGTCTGCACCGAGATGAATGGAGTATCGCGACTTGTGGGCTTTGTCTAACAAGGTTTTTCGCAAATCGATACGATTGGGAATCCAAATTCGGTCCAAATAATAGAATATACCATCTGACTTATTCACGAGTTGAGCGCCATCATGAGTTATCCGTTCCTTTTTCAAGGTACGTTCGGTGAAATAAGCATGTTGGGCATCACGAATAAGAGTTTCGAGATGGTACTGTGCTTGAGTATTGCGAGCGCTATGCAAATAGCTTCGTCGACTGAGAGCGTCGGCAACAACGTTTGCTTTGCCTGGATGGTAACGAATCTCACAGTCGTAATCGTTGAGTAGTTCTACCCACCGACATTGACGCATATTCAGTTATTTTTGGTCAAAGATGTGTTGTAGGCTCCTATGGTTGGTGAATACCGTACACTTAGTACTATAAAGGTAGTGTCGCCAAATCTTTAAGGCAAAAACAATTGCGCCAAGCTCGAGGTCGTGTGTGGCGTAGTTCTTCTCGTGGATTTTGAGCTGACGAGATGCGTACGCGATAACCTTGTCCGTTGCATAAGAACACAACCAAGACCGAGGTTAGAGGCATCGCAATAGACTATGAAGTCGTTGTCTCCGTCGGGCAATGAGAGTATAGGAGCGTTGCAAAGTTTAAGCTTGAGAGTTTGAAAGGCTTTCTCTTGTTCAGTTCCCCAAACAAAAGGTTTGTCCTTGTGCGTGAGAGCGGTAAGCGGTACAGCGATCTTTGAAAAGTCAGAGATGAATCGGCGATAATAACCCGCCAATCCGAGAAATGAGCGAACTTCGAACGGGTTCTTAGGTGTAACCCAACTCTTAACAGCTTCAATCTTCGCGGGATCGACATGAATTCCTTGACTATTGACGATATGACCCAAGAATTGAACCTCCTCAAGCCAGAATTCTCACTTGGAGAATTTGGCATAGAGACGGTTTCCTTGAAGTAACTCGAGAACCAAACTGAGATGTTGCGCGTGTTCGGCTTTCGACTTGGAATAGATCAGGATATCATCGATGAACACGATGACGAAACGGTCAAGATAGGGTTTACACACGCGATTCAATAGATCCATGAAAATAGCAGGGGCATTAGTGAGACCAAAAGGCATAACAACAAATTCGAAATGACCATAACGGGTTCGGAATGCGGTTTTGGGTATATCCTCCTCTTGAATGCGTAGTTGGTGGTAGCCTGAACATAGATCGATTTTGGAAAAACACGTAGCACCTTGTAGTTGATCAAATAAATCATCGATTCGGGGCAAAGGGTAGCGATTCTTGATAGTCAGCTTATTCAACTCCCTATAGTCGATGCACATCCGGAACGATCCGTCCTTTTTAACGAAAAGGACAGGTGCGCCCCAAGGAGAGGTGCTTGGGTGAATAAAGACTTTATCAAGTAGTTCCTGAAGCTGACTCGAGAGTTCCCGCATTTCAGACGGGGCGAGTCGGTATGGAGCTCTAGCGGCGGGAGTTACTCCAGGAACGAGGTCGATTCTGAAATCAATATCACGAGTGGGAGGTAGTCCGGGAAGATCCTCAGGAAACACGTTGGGAAATTCACAGACTACTGGAACGTCTTTTACTCCTTTCTTTTCCTTCTCCGCTACTACAATGTGTGCCAAGAAAGCTTGATATTCCTTGCGGAGATACTTGCTAGCTTGGACACCCGACATGAGTTGGAGTTTCTTCGAAGCGACTTCGCCGTAAACACATAGTTGATCACCATTAGCGAGCGAGAATCGAATCATCTTGTCAAAGCAAACGATTTCAGCATGATTTTTCCGAAGGAAATCCATACCTACTATGACATCAAAACTACCGAGTTGCATCGGTATAAGGTTAATCGGGAAAATGTGACTGTTGAGATCAAGGGTACAGTCACGTAAAACAGAATGGACGGTGACGGTTCTTTCGGTAGCAACTTCTACGTCGAAGGTTGTTGGGAGGTTAGCGCGCTTACGATTTAGGAGCTTTTCGAATTCAAACGACACAAAACAGTTATCGGCTCCAGTATCAAATAAACACGAAGCATAAATACCATTCACAAGAAATGTACCATTGATGACCTTGTTGTCTGCCTGAGCCTGACGGGCGTTGATGTCGAAGACCCGTCCGCGGGCTGCTTGTGGTGCTTGTTGCTGTTGCTGCTGTGGTGCTGGCTGCTGCTGTGGCTCTTGCTTAACAACCCTGTTGGGGCAGACATTTGCGAAGTGGTTGGGATCACCACATGCAAAGCAGACTCTAGCATTGATCGCGTGTGCCTGAGCCACTTGCTGGCCTTGAGGAGCAGGGAGTAGAGCTTGATGAGCTTGTGCTTGATTTGGAGCTGGAGTCTGGCGAGCACGGCAATTGGTAGTGAAATGACCATACATGTTGCAATGCGCACAGAATCGGCATGCAATACAAGTCGGGTGGTGGTAGGTGCAAGTAGGGCAAAACGGGTGTGGCCCAGTATATGCATGCTTAGCAAGCGGTGCATTTGCCACAGGCGTCGCTACTTGGCGCTGTTGTTGTTGTTGTTGTTGAGCTGGTACAACTTGAATTGGTGCAGCAGTGATTGCACAGTTCTTGTTGCTGGAACTGCTGTTCTTTCTCTTGCGTCGGGAGAGCTTCGACGATTGTGGTGCGGTGGTCGCGGGATCGACATGAATTCCTTGACTATTGACGATATGACCCAAGAATTGAACCTCCTTAAGCCAGAATTCTCACTTGGAGAATTTGGCATAGAGACGGTTTCCTTGAAGTAACTCGAGAACCAAAGTGAGATGTTGCGCGTGTTCGGCTTTCGACTTGGAATAGATCAGGATATCATCGATGAACATGATGACGAAACGGTCAAGATAGGGTTTACACACGCGATTCAATAGATCCATGAAAATAGTAGGGGCATTAGTGAGACCAAAAGGCATAACAACAAATTCGAAATGACCATAACGGGTTCGGAATGCGGTTTTGGGTATATCCTCCTCTTGAATGCGTAGTTGGTGGTAGCCTGAACGTAGATCGATTTTGGAAAAAACACGTAGCACTTTGTAGTTGATCAAATAAATCGTCGATTCGGGGCAAAGGGTAGCGATTCTTGATAGTCAGCTTATTCAACTCCCTATAGTCGATGCACATCCGGAACGATCCGTCCTTTTTAACGAAAAGGACAGGTGCGCCCCAAGGAGAGGTGCTTGGGCAAAGGGTAGTGACCTCACTTTGCTTACGTGTCAACCTCTGAGATATGCCACATTGTCCATGCTGATGTCATAAATACGATTTAATCTAAATAATATTGTATATAATAATCAGATTTTTATTATTTTTTTTTATGAATGCAAAGTGCATTTTTCTTGTCCTTTCAAGATGAGGCTATGATGATTTTGTAGATTAAAGTGTGAAGAAGAAAGAGAGAGATGGAGATATGATTACTTTTCACAGGTGCATTATTGCACAAACCAACTTGAACGTCTCTACTCAGACCGTTGAAGATGATTCTGTCATCTAAGGCTACGATGGTGAGATCTGGCGTGCTGTTGCAACATATAAACCATCGTTGCCGGCTGCCGTTCGCGGCTGTCCTAGGTAGCGTTGGCTGTAATCCATGTTCGGTCGATGATTATGAGATCGATGTCTCCTAAGACCACGTTTTTTAGATTGTAAGCGATATTCAGTCAATGATGTTGATGAGATGCTTCTCACCTGAGACTAAAACTATGGTGTTTTCTGACAATTCTAGGGTTGACGGTGCTCCCAGAGTGTTTTGGTAGTAAGCTAGGGTTCCGGGCACTTTTCGGTAACTTAGATGCGTTTCCGATGAAGCAAACGTCGGCCCGAATATACGCAAGGTCTGACATTTTGCAATCATTTGTACTAGTTTAGTAAATCATTTAGTGTTGACTGTGATGGTGAATAAAAATGAATGCAAAGTGCATTTTTCTTGTCCTTTCAAGATGATGCTATGATGATTTTGTAGATCTGAGTAAAAATTGAATGAAGATAGCATTATGGTATGACAAGGTTGTAGGATGGCAGTTGTTCATGCAATCTCTCTTGCAGCTATGGTGTTGTCATCTTTATGCACAATCTGAGCATGGCATTCTGACAATGCAAATGTTTTGCAAGTTCACTATGAATGACCTTCGCTGACGCTCTGTTGGTGATTATGGTTTTGAAAAGGGATCGTGTATAATCGTTGTCACATCTATATAAGAAAATGGAGTTTGGTTGGTCTGAGATGCCTATTTAGCTGTATGTGATGACGCCGGTAAGTTTTCTAATTTTTCGTTTCTAGATCGGTCATATAAATTGACGTTTGGACCCGATTCCTGTGTTTTGTTTTACAGGTGGTCGTGTGGCCAGTTTAGTCTGTGAATTTGGTTGAATCATCATTGCCATTGATACAGAGTGACTGAGAAGATGTTAAGGTTGAAGCAACTTTCTCCTACAGATCAGGGCGGTTACTCTCAATTCTCGATTGTTGTTCACTCAGAAAGATATGGTACTTTTACCATCCCTGAAGATGTTCTTGGTCTGTTTGTTCTTAGTCATGATTGGTAATTTCAAGAATTTGTAGTTTGATAAAGGTTTCATCTTTTTTGGTTGGTTTTGGTTGTGGTGATGATTTTTGATTTGTTGTAGTGTTTGATTTGTTTTTTAATTATTTTGGTTGGCTGATACAGGAGAATCACCCATAGAACTCACCACCAGAACCATCGGGCATGTCGAAAACGATGATCATGAAGCCAACAGCAGTAGCTTACATAAACAATCACCGGTTAATTCAACATACGAGCAAGTCTGGATGATGTTTATAGATTCAATGATGTTTGTTTATTTTTCATTCAGTTTACTTTTTTCTTAAACGTGTTTTGATAATAATAGCAATTTACTGGTTACGATGATGGTTAGTTTGATAACCTGCAAACCGGTGTACACATGTGGAGGCTGCGGTGCAACACTTCAAGGTTGGTAGCATATAACTAACTACTTGTGTTTTTTTTTTTGGAACATTTTGTTTGCTTTTATGTTTTAAGATTTTAATGTGTTAATACAGCGAAGAAGCGGAATAACAGTACAGTTGACACCACATCACACAGACTGGACAACAATTCTTCAGGAAAAACCGGTTAGTGCATTCAGAAGTTAATAATCTGAATTATGGATTGCTATTAAGATGTTTGTAAATTGGTTCTTTGTTGTCAGCTGATGTTGAGATTCTTGAATCAGTGAAAATCCGGTGCCATATAATTAAGTACAGGTTATACTTCAAGCTTTTTCGATCTCTTTGCAGGCGGATAAGTGGCTTTGGGAGGTATGAAAAACAGAATTGATAAATTTAGGGAAAATGTGGTTGAAAGATGATAACCCAGTATTTGAGGATCTCATTCTACAGCCTCGATAAATTCAGGGGTGTTTTCAAATAATGCTTCCTAAATGTTTGAAGACCGACAAATGTCCAAAGAAGCAGCACTGTGGACATTTGTCGTTCTTTGTCGGTTTTCAAACATCTAGGAACCATTATTTGAGAACACTCCTGCATTTATCGGAGCTGTAGAATGAGATCCTCTACTGTTGGGTTATCATCTTTCAAACCAATTTTCCCTAAATTTATCGATTTTGTTTTTCATGCAGGGATATAATCTGTTTTTTAGTATTTGATTTGGCTGATGACCCATGTTCAAGGATGACTTATGTTTCAGACTATACAAAGATTGCCTCTTGGTTATCATAAGGTTAAATTTTAAATTAATATGGTCTCATTCGTTAATAAGCTTATAATTATACTTAAGCCATCACATTAGGGGTGTTTTCAAATAATGTTTCCTAGATGTTTGAAGACCGACAAATGTCCAAAGAAGCAGCAATGTGGACATTTGTCGTTCTTTGTCGGTTTTCAAACATCTAGGAACCATTATTTGAGAACACTCCTGCATTTATCGGAGCTGTAGAATGAGATCCTCTACTGTTGAGTTATCATCTTTCAAACCAATTTTCCCTAAATTTATCGATTTTGTTTTTCATGCAGGGATATAATCTGTTTTTTAGTATTTGATTTGGCCGATGACTCATGTTCAAGGATGACTTATGTTTCAGACTATACAAAGATTGCCTCTTGGTTATCATAAGGTTAAATTTTAAATTAATATGGTCTCATTCGTTAATAAGCTTATAATTATACTTAAGCCATCACATTCTTTCCGTTAGGTCTCAATGCACCTAATGACAGTAACCATCATTGAGCCATCACATTCTTTCCGTTTACATCTCAGGTAATGGTTTTCCTTAATACATCTCGAAACTTAGGTTGTTATGTATGATTTTTCAATGTGGTTTTGAAACTTACGGGATAGTAATTGTCAATTTCAGGTAGGTTGGGTATTGAGACCAAGAAATTCAGCGCCACTTGCAGTTACGGTTTTAAGATTAATTATTGGCTTGAAACAGAGACAGGGGACCATTGTTTCTGAATGTATTGTAGCTTCAATTATGACTTATGCCTGATGTTGTTGTTGTCATTATAAACATATGTAACTAAACACAAATAGAGACAGAGGACCTTTTATCATTATACTTATAATACTAACACATACTGTTTTTAACATTGTTTTATAAACATATGTAACTAAACACAAAAATTTAAATGATATATTTATAATCTGTTTTTTAGTATTTGATTTCGATCGTTATTAAACTTACCCGTGTGTTCACACGGGTCTGTCTTACTACTAGTTTGATGTTATAGTAGGTAGTGTAATCAAATTTCTTAGCAGCTACAGATTACTCATCACATTGTATTTCATGATATATGTACCAACTAACTGCTCTGGCGTTTAATCAGCTTGCGGAAGAGAATGTTTACATTGCAGTTAGTTTTCTGTTTCTGAAGATTGAAGTGTGATAAATAAAGATGCCATTTGAGCTTTTGTAGTCAAATAGAATATAAATCTAAATGCTACACAAAACCAATGTGTAGAAATCGAGAAATTCGATTTAATTGTACTTAGTGATGCTCCCCTTTCTTCCCTAGCGTCGACGAAAGCTAAGAGATACGCGATACATTTACGTGAACTCCAAAACCCTAATTTTCCTATCAAGATTGCCAAAAGTTCTATCTTAATTTCCAAAATGTCGATATAATTCGATTATGATTTGTGTGTCTTTGTATGGAGTTGATGGCGAGGTTGGTTCTCCATGTAATGGGACAAAGGAAGTTTGCAAGGGAAGGTGTTTGTAGGTGGTTGACGGTTGCACTTGCAAGTGATGGAAGGCCTAAAAGGTAGCCCAGCCCAACCCAGGTTGGGTCAACAGAATCTGAAAACATGAGCTGGGCAGTTTGAACCCCAGATGTTATGCAAATATAAGCTGGCCCGTAACCAAATTAGCTTAGCTTCAAACGAAAACCACAAATATTACACTACTGAGCAAAAAATTCGGGGGGGGGGGGGGGGGGCGGACTGATCTCCGACTGTTCCGACCAATGGGCCTTGTGCCACAAATATTTCTTACATGATATCTACTTATTTGTTGTTTTTTATAATTTATTATGCTAATAATTTATCAAAAATATGAAATAGTAATTTTGAAATTTATAATGGTAAAATAATTATAAAAGAAAAGAATGTACAGAGTTCGCAATACTCCGGCTGATCTCCGACAGTTCCGACCACCTCGGATACAAATTACACATCTCTACCTTTGGGCCACTGACCTTCGGTTCGGGGGCATCCGATCTGCTCTCTCACCCTGCGTTAAGGTAAAAAAAAAACTAGACGAATAGTTGTAATTGAAATAACTTTTAAATAAATTTAATAAGTAAATCACGATCAAATAACAAGATTAAGGTAGCGTTTGTTATGCAGGAACGAGAGGTGGAATGGAATGGACCCTTGTGAGGGAATGAAGAAAAGAGTGTTTGGTTAGTCGATGGAATGGAATCGTCCATTCCAAAATGCATTTCATTCCCTCAAAATCATTCCATCTTCCCGCCTGTTTTTTTCCATTACATTCCCTCTTCACCCTTCATTAACAACACCACAACCCACCACCGTTGCTACCACCAACCACCACTACCATCGTCATCCGTTGCCGTCACCCACCTCCGCCGCCACCCGCCACTCCCGCTGCTACCACCTACCGCCGCCACCCACCTCCGTCCCTGCCACCACCGTCGCCACTGTCACCTCCGATCATCGCCACCACCCACCTTCGATCATCGGCGCCACCATTGCCACTGCCACCTCCAATCACCTCCACCACCGCTATCAACCGCCACCAGCGCCACCCCCTCCGACAACCGTTGCCGCTGCTACCAACTCTTACTCTGTAGATTAGAAACCAAGTGATCAAGAAGTTTATAAATGTAACTACAAAAAAGCACTAAGCTTTTTACAACAAAGTTCACAACAAGGTACAACTATCAATGCGTGGTGAACATGTGACTACAAAACCATTGATCTGGATGTGATCATTATATCTCTGGAAATGGATGCTTAAACAAATGTCACACCCCGACCACGTGGAACATACAAAACGTGGCGGAAATATCGGGGAGTGTTGTAACAGAATTAATTGTTTCAAATCCATGGCAATTGAAGTTTTGTTTTATTGATTAAAGGTGTTACAATGTCTTAACAAACAAAGAAATACAACATAATTAACTAGTCTTGCATCTTTTATTGTCACTAAAGCCCAAGTCTGCCTATGTGTATCTTGATCATCTTATGCAATAGCTCCTGAAAAACACATGTGAAAATAGGTACGTCAGCATAAAAATGCCTGTGAGATACATAGGTTTTGTGAAAATAGGTTTCATGACTTATGTTTGAGAAAATGTTTAGTCATGAACCTTGTTATTTGCTTTGTCTTGTAAATCATTTGAAAAACAATGAGTTCAGATGATATGTATAAATAAGTGTAAGGTTAAATGAATAACCAAGTAAAATATGTTTGCATAAGATAAGTTGTTTATAAATCAATGTCTTGTGAAAAGTATGTTATTTGTATAAAATGTTCTATGTCTCAAACTGAAATGATTCAAATAACGCTATGATATGTAATACCATACAAACACTTATATATAGGAAGTACCAGCGGCGTATCCACCATGCTTGTATCATATTACACACGCATCGTTACTTAATCACTTAATCAAACCAAACCAACAATGTAAAATGTCTATGTTTAAATCAATTGTCAAATGTATTGAATAATATGTCAAAGTATTCATGTCAAGATGTAAATCATATCAAAATGTCTATGTCAAATATCCATGTCAAATGTCTATGTCAAATATCCATGTCAAATGTCTATGTCAAATATCCATGTATGGCAAGTGAAATGTCTCAACTAAACCATATGCACAACAACAAAGTATTGAAGTAAAACTTGGTTTAAATCAAAGTTATGTTTTGTGGGAAATACATGATCAATGTCAATCATGTTAAAATGTCTATGTCGAAATGTCTATGTCAAAATGTCATGTAAAACAATGTACTAAGTAATGCACACAATGGCAATACATAGCATGAAATGTAATGAAATCATGTACTATAATGTACTAATGAACATAGCAAGTATATGATGTCAAAACAGGAAAGCATGAAAGTAACAAGTAGGCACATGTGTTCCACCCCAAAACAGTTTGGAAAACAGTAAAAGAGGGGTCTATGTACTCACCTGAGATTGCTCAGTAGTCCTTGAGTAACAACTAAACAATGCTAGAGATCGCGGATATCTAACGGCACCTAGTATAGGTAGCTACATTAATAAACCGGACCTAAATCGGAAGATCGGGTAGCATTAGGGTTTGTAAACCAAACAAGTGTAGAGACTCGTGTCTTTTGGTTTAACAAAGCCTACATACTAAATGAAACTTAACCTAAGTGTCTACGACCCATTACGACCCGTTTAGGTAGCTTGTGCTACTTTAACGCATCGTTCGCGTGAAACGCGTTCGGACCGCCTAACTAGTCCTATGACAAGTATTATATGCCTAAACATGTTACATAATCAGTTACGTGACAAAAGTTTAGGTTACATATGCTAAATTACCAATTATGTATGAAAAGGGTATTCTGGTAATTTACCTAAGGCATATAAACTACCTATCATACAACTACTTAAACGATGTGACCATAGGGTATAACCTCGGAAGGTTATTCCCTACCTACTATGGTCACCTACTGTGTTTGGTCGGATCCTAATGATCGACCAAACTGGGTCGGGTTCGAGGTATAAGCGATTTATTAGATCGCTTACCCTACGACCCTAAACAACGTGGTAATCAGTAGGCATAGTCCCAAGGGACTATAACCATCGTGATTACAATCACGTTGCGAAGTTCAAACGAACTTCGCATTGACCATTACTGGTCAATGCTGAAAGTCAAACAAAGTTTGACTTTCTGACTCGAAAAGCAGTAAAAATAAGGAAAAGAACGAAAGAATACTTACCCAGGGTCCCCGAATGCTAACCCAGATCAAAATAGCTCAGGTATGAAACGAAGGTTCCAACTTAGAGCCCAAATGATCAGATTTGTGGGTTTTTAAGCCAAAGGGGGGTGGGTATTTATAGAAAAAGTAGAGCCGCTAGGATCGTTTCTTGAATATCGTGCCACGATCCGAGCCGTACACTTGTCACAAAGGTTATGGAGCCACATATGCTCCTAATCTTAGTGATTAAGCAACTTAAAACATGTGGTTAAGAATCAATTCAGCTGCAACTTGTGTTAAAACATGGAATCTGGTCCAGAATAGGCAGTCATGTAGCGCGACGGTGAGGGCCTAGGCAGTCGCGCTACGCCACTGATCCCCCAGTTTCAGAAAAGTTTCAAAATTTACAGTTTTGGTCCCTGTTGTGTTTTAAGGCCTTTTTTGATGCGTTTGAACCCCGTTAACCTCATTTCAAGGCTCTAAAATGAAGTTAAAGTATAGGGAACTCAAAACATGCTCAAAAATATGCCGGATGTTGGTTCGTTTGGTCGTACGAACGCGATGTTCGCTTAATTACGACGGAATGCGCACAAGCGCGAAAAACGATCCAAATGACGAAACGAATGGATTTTTCTTATGGCGAACACTAAAATATAATATAGTCATGCTTACATAAATTTTTGGATGTCCGGATGTATTCAGAACGTAAGTTATGCGCGAAAATGCAAACTTGTGCACTCTTTGACACTTTTAGTCCCTGAATGACCCAAAAGTTTATTTTAGCATACCGAACCCCTCAAAGCCTATTTCTAAGCTATGTAAAGGATATTTATGGTATGTTTAACTTATGGTCATGTTCCGGAAGGTCTGTTACAGTTCAAATTGGCATACTTTCGTAGTTTGTCAACTTTAGTCCCTGTAAGCGATTTAACTTTGATTTCACCATACCAAACCTTCCAAAACTTATATCTAAGTTATGTAAAGGTTATTTAAGGTATGTTAAACCTATTTCACTATTCCGGAGTGTTTGTTGCATTAAACTGGTTATATTTACGCATTAGTGCGCGTATAACCTTCCAGAAAGCTATTTAGAGTTTGAAATCGAACAAGAGTTGATATGTGCAAAAGATACACATATTTATACAAGTCCAAAGTATGAAATACAATATTTCATTGGTTTGGCATTTGTTTGATGGTCGCAGTGACACGGGTGTCACAGTCTCCCCTACTTTAGGAAATTTCGTCCCGAAATTAATTCGTAGGAGTCTATTTGTGACTTTGTGTTAAATAACCATCAAAGATGAACAAGACGTAATCCTGTAATTTCTCTTTAACGAACAATTTTCAGAAATGAAAAATGAACCGAGTTATTTTCAACAGGCATTCTTTAGAAACAAAAATGAACAGAATAGTCATTTTACATTTTCAGAACAAAAATGGACAGAATAGTCATTTTACATCTTTAGAAACAACAATGAACAGAATAGTCATTTTACATCTTCAGAAACAAAAATGAACAGAATAGTCATTTTACATCTTTAGAAACAAAAATGAACAGAATAGTCATTTTACATCTTCAGAAACAAAAATGAACAGAATAGTCATTTTACATCTTTAGAAACAAAAATGAATGGAATAGTCATTTTACATCTTCAGAAACAAAAATGAACAGAATAGTCATTTTACATCTTTAGAAACAAAAATGAACGGAATAGTCATTTTACATCTTCAGAAACAAAAATGAACAGAATAGTCATTTTACATCTTCAGAAACAAAAATGAACAGAATAGTCATTTTACATCTTCAGAAACAAAAATGGACAGAATAGTCATTTTACATCTTCAGAAACAAAAATGAACGGAATAGTCATTTTACATCTTCAGAAACAAAAATGAACGGAATAGTCATTCTACATATTCAGAAACAAAAATGAACGGAATAGACTCTAGACACATGACAAAATTCGCTGTGGTTTCTGTGCACTGAATTTCATAATTATGTATGCATCCATAATTATGCAATTCCTTGCATAGTCCGCACAACTTGTCTTGAAATGTTTGTGGGGAGGATAATCAAACCTGTGATGAGTGTGACTAGACTACCATAGGGTCCTTTTAATTAGATCAACAAAGGATCCTTTTAATTAGACCACCAAGGAGTCCTTTCAGCTATATCATCACATGATATTCCTAACCAGATTTTTGGATCAATCTGTTTACTTAGACCACTCAGGGGTCTAATTATGGAATAGTACAATATAATCCGAGGGTCTTTACTATTACGTAAAATCCCATTGAGGATTTAATATAGTACCTTTGGATATCCTACTTTGAATTTCCTTATACAAAGATATGGAAGATTCTACGAGGATTTGGATAACAAAACTTGGATTACACAAAAACATAAAAGAAAACACATAAGCACATAATCACATAGTTGTTTAATTTGTTTATTAATTTGTTATCTTTGGACGCGGATACTTAAAGTACACCAGGAATCCAATTCGTGGATTTCATTTGGCACTTTAATCATTTCAAGAATCCATCTATGAAGATAGGAAAATTTTAAAAGAAATTCAGCTTTGTCCCTATTGAATTGTGATGTACGTATTGAATCATACAAAGAATTCAATTAAGGACTCCGATGAATGATATCCATCCACAAGGATCTAATTATGAAGATAGAAAGATCCTACATGGATTTTGGAGTTTGTGTAACGAGAGTGTTCCGACACCTTGCACTAGGCGTGCTTACGTCGATACACAAGGTAGAAAGTTCATGAGGTTGAGGCGCCAGATATGCCAAGCGACATATGAAGCAGAGTTTGAAGGTTGAGCAGTAGCAGGATTTGTAACAGCTTTGCTTTGGATTGCAAAGCGGCATATGTTAACCAAATGTCTCCATCGTCCACCGTGGGTACATTTGAAACAAGGTATTTGATTTGAATAATGACGATGGCATTGATTGCACCAAGGAGCAGTTCCCTTATACAGCTTCACCCCTGAGGCGAGTCATGGTGATAGCTAAGTCAACGGTCCTCTGGAGTACGACGCCTATTCGCTGGGTAATTGCAGCACCTGGTTCGGACATTGTTGTTGCGATAAAGAAGCATCTTGAAGATAACGAAAGGCATAGGAGGAAACAAGCGAAAGATAGTCAAAAGAAAATGATAAGGTATGTAGATTATGACCATTTGTTTGTTACCAAAGGCAAACAAATGAGAGAGTGACTAATCAAAGTAAGCGGGTCAATATAATGTATCGCGAAGACATGCTCGCCTATAAGTGAACACTCATCCCAAGAATTCCTAGGTAAGCACAACTGGTCTCGCGTCTGGTTGAGATGTATACGAAGTGCTTGCCTAGACAGAAAACCCAGAATACAGGCATTCACCCTTCCAGTTTGCACGTGTTCACATTATTTAAAACCCAAAACCTTGACGAGATTTTGAAAATTCAAAGGGGTTCAAAACCATATAATAGAGAGTTCAAAACCTTACAATAGAGGGTTCAAAACCTTGTAATAAATCATCCTAGAACAGATGATTAGTTTTCAAAGCGGTTTTGAAATTTATGTTCTTGTTGTGATAGTCGCCTAAGGATAGGTGACGGTATTGTTTTATGACTAAACGCAAGTAAACTCGCGTTAGGGTCCTAAGAAGGTTATAGACTAGGTCAAAGCATTACTAATAACCTAATTCCCTATAACCATTGGCTCTGATACCATCTTTTTTGTCACACCCCGACCACGTGGAACATACAAAACGTGGCGGAAATATCGGGGAGTGTTGTAACAGAATTAATTGTTTCAAATCCATGGCAATTGAAGTTTTGTTTTATTGATTAAAAGTGTTACAATGTCTTAACAAACAAAGAAATACAACATAATTAACTAGTCTTGCATCTTTTATTGTCACTAAAGCCCAAGTCTGCCTATGTGTATCTTGATCATCTTATGCAATAGCTCCTGAAAAACACATGTGAAAATAGGTACGTCAGCATAAAAATGCCTGTGAGATACATAGGTTTTGTGAAAATAGGTTTCATGACTTATGTTTGAGAAAATGTTTAGTCATGAACCTTGTTATTTGCTTTGTCTTGTAAATCATTTGAAAAACAATGAGTTCAGATGATATGTATAAATAAGTGTAAGGTTAAATGAATAACCAAGTAAAATATGTTTGCATAAGATAAGTTGTTTATAAATCAATGTCTTGTGAAAAGTATGTTATTTGTATAAAATGTTCTATGTCTCAAACTGAAATGATTCAAATAACGCTATGATATGTAATACCATACAAACACTTATATATAGGAAGTACCAGCGGCGTATCCACCATGCTTGTATCATATTACACACGCATCGTTACTTAATCACTTAATCAAACCAAACCAACAATGTAAAATGTCTATGTTTAAATCAATTGTCAAATGTATTGAATAATATGTCAAAGTATTCATGTCAAGATGTAAATCATATCAAAATGTCTATGTCAAATATCCATGTCAAATGTCTATGTCAAATATCCATGTCAAATGTCTATGTCAAATATCCATGTATGACAAGTGAAATGTCTCAACTAAACCATATGCACAACAACAAAGTATTGAAGTAAAACTTGGTTTAAATCAAAGTTATGTTTTGTGGGAAATACATGATCAATGTCAATCATGTTAAAATGTCTATGTCGAAATGTCTATGTCAAAATGTCATGTAAAACAATGTACTAAGTAATGCACACAATGGCAATACATAGCATGAAATGTAATGAAATCATGTACTATAATGTACTAATGAACATAGCAAGTATATGATGTCAAAACAGGAAAGCATGAAAGTAACAAGTAGGCACATGTGTTCCACCCCAAAACAGTTTGGAAAACAGTAAAAGAGGGGTCTATGTACTCACCTGAGATTGCTCAGTAGTCCTTGAGTAACAACTAAACAATGCTAGAGATCGCGGATATCTAACGGCACCTAGTATAGGTAGCTACATTAATAAACCGGACCTAAATCGGAAGATCGGGTAGCATTAGGGTTTGTAAACCAAACGAGTGTAGAGACTCGTGTCTTTTGGTTTAACAAAGCCTACATACTAAATGAAACTTAACCTAAGTGTCTACGACCCATTACGACCCGTTTAGGTAGCTTATGCTACTTTAACGCGTCGTTCGCGTGAAACGCGTTCGGACCGCCTAACTAGTCCTATGACAAGTATTATATGCCTAAACATGTTACATAATCAGTTACGTGACAAAAGTTTAGGTTACATATGCTAAATTACCAATTATGTATGAAAAGGGTATTCTGGTAATTTACCTAAGGCATATAAACTACCTATCATACAACTACTTAAACGATGTGACCATAGGGTATAACCTCGGAAGGTTATTCCCTACCTACTATGGTCACCTACTGTGTTTGGTCGGATCCTAATGATCGACCAAACTGGGTCGGGTTCGAGGTATAAGCGATTTATTAGATCGCTTACCCTACGACCCTAAACAACGTGGTAATCAGTAGGCATAGTCCCAAGGGACTATAACCATCGTGATTACAATCACGTTGCGAAGTTCAAACGAACTTCGCATTGACCATTACTGGTCAATGCTGAAAGTCAAACAAAGTTTGACTTTCTGACTCGAAAAGCAGTAAAAATAAGGAAAAGAACGAAAGAATACTTACCCAGGGTCCCCGAATGCTAACCCAGATCAAAATAGCTCAGGTATGAAACGAAGGTTCCAACTTAGAGCCCAAATGATCAGATTTGTGGGTTTTTAAGCCAAAGGGGGGTGGGTATTTATAGAAAAAGTAGAGCCGCTAGGATCGTTTCTTGAATATCGTGCCACGATCCGAGCCGTACACTTGTCACAAAGGTTATGGAGCCACATATGCTCCTAATCTTAGTGATTAAGCAACTTAAAACATGTGGTTAAGAATCAATTCAGCTGCAACTTGTGTTAAAACATGGAATCTGGTCCAGAATAGGCAGTCACGTAGCGCGACGGTGAGGGCCTAGGCAGTCGCGCTACGCCACTGATCCCCCAGTTTCAGAAAAGTTTCAAAATTTACAGTTTTGGTCCCTGTTGTGTTTTAAGGCCTTTTTTGATGCGTTTGAACCCCGTTAACCTCATTTCAAGGCTCTAAAATGAAGTTAAAGTATAGGGAACTCAAAACATGCTCAAAAATATGCCGGATGTTGGTTCGTTTGGTCGTACGAACGCGATGTTCGCTTAATTACGACGGAATGCGCACAAGCGCGAAAAACGATCCAAATGACGAAACGAATGGATTTTTCTTATGGCGAACACTAAAATATAATATAGTCATGCTTACATAAATTTTTGGATGTCCGGATGTATTCAGAACGTAAGTTATGCGCGAAAATGCAAACTTGTGCACTCTTTGACACTTTTAGTCCCTGAATGACCCAAAAGTTTATTTTAGCATACCGAACCCCTCAAAGCCTATTTCTAAGCTATGTAAAGGATATTTATGGTATGTTTAACTTATGGTCATGTTCCGGAAGGTCTGTTACAGTTCAAATTGGCATACTTTCGCAGTTTGTCAACTTTAGTCCCTGTAAGCGATTTAACTTTGATTTCACCATACCAAACCTTCCAAAACTTATATCTAAGTTATGTAAAGGTTATTTAAGGTATGTTAAACCTATTTCACTATTCCGGAGTGTTTGTTGCATTAAACTGGTTATATTTACGCATTAGTGCGCGTATAACCTTCCAGAAAGCTATTTAGAGTTTGAAATCGAACAAGAGTTGATATGTGCAAATGATACACATATTTATACAAGTCCAAAGTATGA
>JARYGA010017762.1:0-27840 GCA_030545235.1 Helianthus tuberosus | reverse complement strand
AAGAGTCTTTGTAAGTGCATCTAGTTGTGGTTACTATTATCTTCACAAGAGTTCTTAAAGAAAGTAGAATTACTCTTATTAGCGTAAGTTTTGAGACGTTTTGTGCCTAGCACAACTTTAGCTACAGGTTTCCTAATGCGTTAACAATCTAAGGTACCGTAGGGGAATTCTTATACTTTCGATGGCGTCCCAACTTAAAGGGTTTACATTGTTTATCTTGTCATGCGAGTTACGAGAAGGATGATCAAATGGAATAATGTTTGATATTAGAATTATGGATACATGAGATTCCTGATAAAGAAATCTGGAATTATTATTGACACACATACTCCTGATTTATTCTAAATTGTCAATCCTTATGGTTTTTGGATTTCCTTATAGATATACATATCTATATAATTATATTTTTCACATACTGTAATATACATACCATTCATAAGGTTAATGTATTTAACAAATTCATATTTCCGAAACAAGTCAGACATCAGGTCATGATACTATTTAGGGAATTCTGTCACTTGTTTGACATATCATATACCCCATCTTACCCGGTTCTCGCCGGAAAGGTAACCCCATCTTACCCGGTTCTCGCTGGAGAGGTAATTATCATTGTATTTCCCATAAATATAATTTTCTCAATTCATGATTTTGAAAATGCATCCTTTATTAGGACTTCCATCAGAGAACAAGGAATTTAGTACTCACATGACGGATCATATTCTAGAAACCAGTAGTACCAATAAATAAGAAATAACAGTGGCCAAGTGTTATTGCTTATTTACCATACTTGCAGCGTTCTAGTTATCATCCTCACGGCATACCAATACCCATCACACTTTATTTATGCAAGTAATTAGCTTATCTCGAAGCTAATACTAAAGTATCTTTCTTAAGTTCAAGTCTAAATACTATCCTTGTTGCTACCAGTTAATAACAATTTCCTAACTCTTTCGTTCAAGCTTAGGTATTATTACAACATCCAATTGCTTAAACCAGTGGCTTGGCTCTGATACCACATCTGTCACTGTTTTGGTCAAAAATTACCGAAGCAATTAAGTGATCAAATTAGTTAAGTGAGGTAGTGTGCTAGAAATGTGTGTCGAAAATATGTTAATCGAGTTATTTGAAAAAACAGTTTCAGGATACAGCCCGGGATATAAAGCTGTATCTATGATCAAACAATGAGCAAAAGAGTAAAAGGTGACACGAGATGTACGAGGAAAGCCCTTGATCAATCTAGATCGCCGGCACAAAACCTCGGGAGCTGACAATCGCAGCTGCCTTGTTCTTCTATTACTTCAAATATCACGATACAGTGCAGGATATGATGCGGATCCACGAGGTGTTACAATGTAATTTGAGTACAAGTGTTTGTGTGTAGTGATTGCTAGTAGCTAGAGAGTAAAGTGTGCGAAAGAGAGTGAGTGACTTAATCTGATCCGATCAATCTATTTATAGTTAAACTGTAACACCCTAGTTACTAATTAACAGTTTTACATGTAAATACCAAAGATTAGATGTATAGTTAAGACTACACATGCTATCAAAATACGGGTTTATTAAAACTTTTACAAATCATAAGTTATTTAACGTAACGTGATCGGATTCGTCGTTTAAGTTTACGACGAAGCAAGGTGCGGAAGCATAAATCTTTATCGTGTTCGGTTCTTCGTTGAGCTTGATCGTCTTTCGGCATCCAAAATGTACCTACATTTCATAAACATGAAATGCTTTAGTCATACGGGAATTAAATCGTATCTATACAAGTCCGGTAACGATAATGGAAAGAAAAAAAAATCCCAACGTGAATCTCTTGATCTCAAAAGACTAAATTTTGAGCTGGCCTCCACCGTAACTTACGGTGGCACCGTAAGTTACGGTGGCCACTGAATGTCAAATCCCCCACCGTAAATCAGTGGGCAACCACCGTATCAATATCATCCCCACCGTAACTTACGGTGGCACCGTAAGTTACGGTGGTCCCTGTATTCAGCCTTTCCATTTTGCCATTTATTGACACGAAAACTTTCGTATCTTTCAATCCGCTCATCCGTTTGACCTACCATTTCCTCCTATGTGTTTGTAATTTGATCCCCCATCACATGGAGTTAAAATCCAACATCCGGATTAACAAAATTTAAGACTTTTAAGTCTTCGGCTTATTACCCTTTTTACCAAATTTTGACCCGTTCGTGATTTCATCTAACAAACTTGTTTGTGGCCCTTGTTTCTTTTGTAAACATATTATTATGATTATTTCCTATTGCACAAGGTTCAAATCACGGGTTATTACACATTCTTAACCCGTTTCGCTAATACTTCTATTTTGACCCGTTAAGGGTATTTAAGCACTTTCGAGCCTAAAATCGCATTCGATTGCTTCTAGCATTCCATCACCACGTTTCTTCTCCTATAATCTCCCACCACAACTGTATTTATGGTGGGTTTAATGTGGTGATCTATAAAAACCAAATTTTACCTCTCGACTCTTTATTTTACGGCAAAAACTCAAATAGTGCCATATGACTAATAAAGTACCTCTTTCAGCTTCTATACTTATTCTAAGTAATTATCTAATCATAAAAGTCAGTTCCAAACAACCTTTGAAGGTGGTTTGTTCGAATTAGCTAACAATGGCGTTTTGGTCCTTTTTAGTCTTTCAATTACGACAAGGTCTTTTGAGAGCATGTTTGACCCATAATTCTTCTTTTGTGTTATGATCTTGTTCGAAAAGTCATTATGCTTTTCAAAACGCCACGACCCTCTTTTAAAAAATTCGGTTCACCCATTTAAGTAACCCATTGTCTATCTAAGACTTCATTTAATACTCATTGAACCTTGCGTTCTAAATGTATAATTACTCTATTACACATACCTGGCTCGGGTCAATGTATTGACCTGTTTTAATGCCTTGGTATAATATTCGCTAAATAATAGCGAGGCAATTATCATTTCTACATTTATTCCTGAAATCATATAACTCGATTATCTTGTTCCGTACGTTTACACGCCGGAACATCATATCTCAATTATGTATTTATCTTATTCGTAACTAATACGATAAGAGAATATTCTAAAATATAAGACTAGTGTAAGCTATACTTACCTTGCATCCGAAATATGCTTTTTCCTTCATTCTTGATTCGTTTGACCCGCTTCCTTCCCCAAGCTTTCA
This sequence comes from Helianthus tuberosus, assembly GCA_030545235.1. NCBI lineage: Eukaryota > Viridiplantae > Streptophyta > Magnoliopsida > Asterales > Asteraceae > Helianthus > Helianthus tuberosus. Next base: position 24,665 of record JARYGA010017762.1, on the reverse strand, counting down.
CCTAGCTCGTTAAGCGTCAACTATTATCAACATTTACAAGGTGGTTAGATTAGTCATTAACAATCACGACTATTCCACCTTACTTATTTACTTTGTCGAAACTACTATTCGACTTCATCACTATTTAGTTTGACTTTCTAAAGTCAACTACCTTTAATCATATAATATGCATAATTAAGGCAAATCAACATTATGATTAGAACCCGTTTTATCCCATGTCTCATGTAATTAGTCAAGCTTGCCAATTACGCGTTTCACTTGAATTCCCACACTTTACTTCTCATTTAGACATTTTAACAAACACCTAATGAGCATAATTTTACACATTTGCTAACTAGTTCATAACTAGTCATTTTTACCAAGATTAACATCAAAATTTAACCATCATCACTTATGATCAAATACTCATACTAGCAATTTGTTTAAGTATTTCTTGATTACTTAACATGCATGATGATTCTAAGCATAGTTATATCATCAATTTCATCATAACATTAAAACCCACTTATCTAAGTGTGTTAATTCATCAAATCCTTCAAATCATAGCATGTTATGTATGATTTTCACTTAGGGTTTCGTTCCTAAGCAAGTATACATCACCAATCTAGCAATAGCTTCTCTAATCCGTGCCTAATTCACGATTAGGATGATTATCCAATTTTTTACAACTTCAAGAATGTTAGAAATTCGACATACCTTACGATCCCCTTGACTTGGTGACCGTTTCTATGTGTTCAAATCCAAATTTGACCCTTGTTTGATCCTCCAATTTGAGGGTTTTGTTGAATTTTAGGGTTGAGCTCCATGGGAGCTTGCTCCTGCTCGATCTCAAACACACACTGTGTGTGTGTTTGTGTGTTTTGTTTCTTTTTAAATAACCTTTCTAGTTATCCCACTTTAACCCCTCGTGTTTGGTTCGTTATTAAGTAGGCTACAACCTACAAATTTTAATAACAATACTCCTACTTATTAACTAGGTTAAACATTCCTAGTTAACTTAGTGGGTTCAGGGAATTTATAACTAAGCTTATTTTAAGTCTCGTTAGGTCGGGCCTTCTATAAACTTTATTTCCTCAAAAGCCTTTGTACTACTTTTATTTAATATTAGGTTTATTTACTTAAAATCCTAATATTAACCGGGTTACTCTTACCACTAACGGTACTTTACCCGTCTTTTAGTTTTAGCGTGGGTTAATTACCAAACCTGTTTTCGGGATGTTACAAGTCTACCCCCCTTAAAGAGGTTTCGTCCTCGAAACCTTTTCTTACATAGTTTATTTAGTTTCAAACCCAATGTACATAAACTGAGTAACCTTCTAAGCATTACTCACACTTTGACCATTTGTTAGTGTTACCAGACAAATATGGTAACATTTTTTAATTACACAACATATGTACCTTTTATGCGAATTAACGAAACTCAGGATAACGCCATCTTGTTATTTCGACTTGTTTGATTAACTTAGCGAAATCCATTGCTTTTATACTTTCGGATTCTTTGTGAATCTGTTATTTTCACCCATTTGGATGTTTCTAGGGAGATTTTTCACTTTTACAAACAGACCCTTTCCTTTACGAACTTATTCATTTGGTTCATTCATACAAAATTCGCCACAAAATGAATTTCCTGATTTAAATATTGACCTTAGCCAGTCTCACTGACTAGACTTATTAGTCCAGTTACTTTTTACCGCTTGCTTGGTTATAATGTGGTTCTACTTCACATTGCATTTCTTGACCGTGATCGTGTCACATCATGTTTAATTTATATCAAAAGTTCATATTCGAAAATATCACTTTTCGGATATAACGTCTTGCGCCTATCAGTGTCAAGACTTGAACCATTCCTGCTTAATATTCAATTTCCTATCAGGATTCATATTTGTAAAAATCGTTATTTCTTACTAAAACCAAAGTTTTAGTTTAGGATCTTCTCTTTATCTTTTGTCAAGTATCCGTACCAGGATATTGGCAGTCTGTAATTTATTCTTTTACAGTCTTAGTTTTATGTGGGAATTTTCTATTGGTTCCCTCGCTCGTCTAACTAATCCGTAGATTCTTTCACTTAGCCTCGTAGGCTATTTCTTTGGGCTTTCACCTCTTTAGGGCGTTGCCTTTATGATTCTTTTCCTTTTTATTCATGACCCATGGGTCAGTTTAGTCCCGTAGACCATTACACTGTTTATAACCCGAAGGTTATAATGTTCCCATAGATCGTCCTTTTTATATTCGAAAATCATTTGTTTTTGCATCAAAATTTCGTTCACTCCGACTGTGATTCGCGTCCATAATCATTTCATATTTAATTCCGACCCGTTATATGGGTTCATTAATATCTCGCGCTTTCCTTTATTCGGTTTGCGCCCATATTTGTATTCAATCTCGTCCCATTACCGGGCTCATTATTCTTTTCAATGTTACGTTTTATCTAATCCATTTTAACTTGTTCGTGTGAAAATTCGTCACTTATGAATGTCAAACTTCAATATTTGTTCGACCCGTTCAACTTTAAAATAGTTGAACATGATTTATCAAAACTTCTATTTACTTCATCTTGTCTTCCTTTAGTCATGACTCAAAATCCAAGTCTTTTAACTTTTCATCCGAGTTCTCGTTTCTCGGTCTGCGCATGTGTTTAAATCCTTACCCACCAACCGGGTGTTTTATCGAAGTCGTTATTATTGCAACCCTTACGGTATGCATTATGACTTCGTTTCGCTTTTATTTTCCTACTTTGCTCTCAAGTTTGGCATTTTACATAATCGGCCCGTTAAGAGTCATATTTGCATTCTCCGGGTTCGAGTGTAAGCACACCCCTCCCAATGCATACCTTAATCGTTTTACATTAATCTTTGTCCCTTCACTCGGGCTCATCATCCTAATGTAATACGCTTCCGTCGCCCGGCTGTGCATTTACATTATTATCAAATATTTTGCTCATTTGATTCATTTGGGTACTTTTAAGTTAGTCCCATTCACCCTGCCCTTACTACATCGGATGTAAATGTGTCCGCTATAAGAAACTCATGGTATCATATGCCACTACTTACTTGGCCAGAGTAAGCGATTAACATATGACATACACGACCTTTTTATAGTTTTCACATTACGCCCTATGTAGTAACGTCTCTATTTAGTTTTCTTGGAAATAATATCCTGGATATGTATTTCTATTCAGGTTTTCCAAGTTTCTAAATTACCTATGCAACAATCATTCTCTACTTGTTTATTGCATATTGCTATTTATGCGATTATATTTAAAAGCGTGCACCTGGTAACGCTTACCCCGACGGGCGTTCCTTGCCATTAACCTTGTTCGCGGTCGTTACGCGATTTAGTCCTTGGTTAGCATGCTCCTCTTGTCATACTTCGGACTGTTGCTCTATCATATACTTAATTTGTTCAACTCTTGTCATCTTTAAATGCAAGTTTCCTTCAATCAAGCCATTCACAAAAGTTAGTAATGTCAACTTCGATAATCGCCTGTATTATAATACATGGCTTTTTATACTATACGTGTCAAAGCACAAAATTTCATCAACTAATTCAATCATTTAATTAGGGTAACGTGTATTACACGATAACCCTATGTGTTGTTTACAACACCTTAACACGCTAATCATTAACATACATGTACTTACCGGAATTGCGATCAAGCCTCGAACCGAACACCAATCTTTGTCAAGAGCATAAGGTTTAAGTCCAAGCATGGTTTTTCCCACCCTACTTGAATCTCTTAAACCAAGGCTCTGATACCAACTTGTAACACCCTAGTTACTAATTAACAGTTTTACATGTAAATACCAAAGATTAGATGTATAGTTAAGACTACACATGCTATCAAAATACGGGTTTATTAAAACTTTTACAAATCATAAGTTATTTAACATAACGTGATCGGATTCGTCGTTTAAGTTTACGACGAAGCAAGGTGCGGAAGCATAAATCTTTATCGTGTTCGGTTCTTCGTTGAGCTTGATCGTCTTTCGGCATCCAAAATGTACCTACATTTTGTAAACATGAAATGCTTTAGTCATACGGGAATTAAATCGTATCTATACAAGTCCGGTAATGATAATAGAAAGAAAAAAAATCCCAACGTGAATCTCTTGATCTCAAAAGACTAAATTTTGAGCTGGCCTCCACCGTAACTTACGGTGGCACCGTAAGTTACGGTGGCCACTGAATGTCAAATCCCCCACCGTAAATCAGTGGGCAACCACCGTATCAATATCATCCCCACCGTAACTTATGGTGGCACCGTAATTTACGGTGGTCCCTGCATTCAGCGTTTCCATTTTGCCGGTTATTGACACGAAAACTTTCGTATCTTTCAATCCGCTCATCCGTTTGACCTACCATTTCCTCCTATGTGTTTGTAATTTGATCCCCCATCACATGGAGTTAAAATCCAACATCCGGATTAACAAAATTTAAGACTTTTAAGTCTTCGGCTTATTACCCTTTTTACCAAATTTTGACCCGTTCGTGATTTCATCTAACAAACTTGTTTGTGGCCCTTGTTTCTTTTGTAAACATATTATTATGATTATTTCCTATTGCACAAGGTTCAAATCACGGGTTATTACACATTCTTAACCCGTTTCGCTAAAACTTCTATTTTGACCCGTTAAGGGTATTTAAGCACTTTCGAGCCTAAAATCGCATTCGATTGCTTCTAGCATTCCATCACCACGTTTCTTCTCCTATAATCTCCCACCACAACTGTATTTATGGTGGGTTTAATGTGGTGATCTATAAAAACCAAATTTTACCTCTCGATTCTTTATTTTACGGCAAAAACTCAAATAGTGCCATATGACTAATAAAGTACCTCTTTCAGCTTCTATACTTATTCTAAGTAATTATCTAATCATAAAAGTCAGTTCCAAACAACCTTTGAAGGTGGTTTGTTCGAATTAGCTAACAATGTCGTTTTGGTCCTTTTTAGTCTTTCAATTACGACAAGGTCTTTTGAGAGCATGTTTGACCCATAATTCTTCTTTTGTGTTATGATCTTGTTCGAAAAGTCATTATGCTTTTCAAAACGCCACGACCCTCTTTTAAAACATTCGGTTCACCCATTTAAGTAACCCATTGTCTATCTAAGACTTCATTTAATACTCATTGAACCTTACGTTCTAAATGTATAATTACTCTATTACACATACCTGGCTCGGGTCAATGTATTGACCTGTTTTAATGCCTTGGTATAATATTCGCTAAATAATAGCGAGGCAATTATCATTTCTACATTTATTCCTGAAATCATATAACTCGATTACCTTGTTCAGTACGTTTACACGCCGGAACATCATATCTCAATTATGTATTTATCTTATTCGTAACTAATACGATAAGAGAATATTCTAAAATATAAGACTAGTGTAAGCTATACTTACCTTGCATCCGAAATATGCTTTTTCCTTCATTCTTGATTCGTTTGACCCGCTTCCTTCCCCAAGCTTTCACCTAGCTCGTTAAGCGTCAACTATTATCAACATTTACAAGGTGGTTAGATTAGTCATTAACAATCACGACTATTCCACCTTACTTATTTACTTTGTCGAAACTACTATTCGACTTTATCACTATTTAGTTTGACTTTCTAAAGTCAACTACCTTTAATCATATAATATGCATAATTAAGGCAAATCAACATTATGATCAGAACCCGTTTTATCCCATGTCTCATGTAATTAGTCAAGCTTGCCAATTACGCGTTTCACTTGAATTCCCACACTTTACTTCTCATTTAGACATTTTAACAAACACCTAATGAGCATAATTTTACACATTTGCTAACTAGTTCATAACTAGTCATTTTTACCAAGATTAACATCAAAATTTAACCATCATCACTTATGATCAAATACTCATACTAGCAATTTGTTTAAGTATTTCTTGATTACTTAACATGCATGACGATTCTAAGCATAGTTATATCATCAATTTCATCATAACATTAAAACCCACTTATCTAAGTGTGTTAATTCATCAAATCCTTCAAATCATAGCATGTTATGTATGATTTTCACTTAGGGTTTCGTTCCTAAGCAAGTATACATCACTAATCTAGCCATAGCTTCTCTAATCCATGCCTAATTCACGATTAGGATGATTATCCAATTTTTACAACTTCAAGAATGTTAGAAATTCGACATACCTTACGATCCCCTTGACTTGGTGACCGTTTCTATGTGTTCAAATCCGAATTTGACCCTTGTTTGATCCTCCAATTTGAGGGTTTTGTTGAATTTTAGGGTTGAGCTCCATGGGAGCTTGCTCCTGCTCGATCTCAAACACACACTGTGTGTGTGTTTGTGTGTTTTGTTTCTCTTTAAATAACCTTTCTAGTTATCCCACTTTAACCCCTCGTGTTTGGTTCGTTATTAAGTAGGCTACAACCTACAAATTTTAATAACAATACTCCTACTTATTAACCAGGTTAAACATTCCTAGTTAACTTAGTGGGTTCGGGGAATTTATAACTAAGCTTATTTTAAGTCCCGTTAGGTCGGGCCTTCTATAAACTTTATTTCCTCAAAAGCCTTTGTACTACTTTTATTTAATATTAGGTTTATTTACTTAAAATCCTAATATTCACCGGGTTACTCTTACCACTAACGGTACTTTACCCGTCTTTTAGTTTTAACGTGGGTTAATTACCAAACCTGTTTTCGGGGTGTTACATAAACAAAATCAACTAACTATCCTATTAAACCGGGATGCTTCGAATATTCCTCAAGTGAACGTTGTAGTCCACTTCTTCCGGGTTCAATGTCTCTCATATAACTGGTTTGCCCGAGTCTTAAGGAGAAGAGGTCCACTTTACCGTTAGGGACCCGCACCTTCTAATCTGCACGTGGTTAAATTAGTCATTACCAGGATATCACATCAGGATGTTACCAATATCCTGATCCGGTATCCTGATCACAAATAAACAATCAAAAGCAGAATATTAGTCAGGATATATGTTCAGAAAATGGCCCATAACAATTGTCCCCAAATATATCTGTTGGTATACCAATCCAACGGATATATTTTAAAATCTTATCTCGTAAACCGAGGCAATTAAAACGAAATGACGGTCAAGATAGCACTATGTAACTTCCAACGCGCTTTTCACTCGATGGATATCCATTACGCCCCTATATCTTCTCTCTTCTTGTTTGAGAACCAGATATCATCAACAGAATCTCCAGGTAATCACTCATCCTTTCCTCATTTTCTGTTAATTTTATTTTTCCTCTAATGGCCACTAGAGTCCACTCTCAAACCAGTGAATCGTCGGAATCCTTCGTTCAGCAAAACCTTCTCAAAAATCCCGAGAAGGAGATCTGCGCTTTTGATAACGCAGACATTGCAGCGTTGAGAGCCTCCGGCGCTTTCCCCGATGGCACGATTTTCAGACCATTTGATCGATCAATCCGATCAGATGTTTCTTCTGCCGATTGGGTCTGTTTTCCGGCATACCCTTTCTCGCTAGGTCTTCGGTATCCATTTCCTGAGTTCATGATGCAATTCTTTCGAACTACTGGTATTTCCTTTGCCCAAACCATGCCCATGGTTTGGAGAGTATTGATTGTGCTCAACCAAATCAAAAACCTTCACTGTCCCGATCTCTGCATCGAGGATATGACGATTGGTTACCACCTCTGATCACACGGTTCCAGTCGGTTCTTGCTCTTTTCAACTTCCAGCAAACCCCTTATACTCAAAGCCACCAAAAACGAGGATGGATGGCAACGCAAGTTCTTCTTCGTTAAACGAGACTCCATCTATGAGGGTGCTAGTCTTCCGGTGGAGTGGTTAACCACCGGTAGGGTCTAGAATCTCCCCAGATGCTTCTAAACTTTTATCCTGTGATAATATCTTCTTATTTGATATTTTTGCAGTGAACTTTAATGAAGTAGCTCCTCCTACTGCGGAATCTGAAAAAAGAATCGAGGCAGTTTACCAGTTACCGGCAAGTGACAGGAGTTTTACTACACACATCCCCAGTTCCAGCCAATATTCGTCATTTGAAATGTCTGGTAAGAATTACTTCGTAAATGACTGATTAGTGTAATATAATGAAGAGTAATAAGGATGTAAGACTTTTTTCCTTTATGCAGCACCAGCCAAGATCCCTGAGGTTTTCGACCTTGATGAGCTGGACAGTTATTCCGATCATGTCCAGGTCAAGAAGGAGCCCAGTCCCAAGGCCACAGCCTCATCCAAACCCAGCAGCTCCAAAGCCATCATCATTCCCAAGCCTTCTCCAGCTACTAAGCCCCGGAGTTCAAGTTCTTGCAAAAGGAAAGAAACTGACTCACCTGCTATCTCTGATACGTTCCCCTATGAGAATCATGGGTTCATTGAGGCAAGCGGATTCATGACTTCTTTTCTCAACCAGGTTAGTATCCTTGAGCTATATCCTGCACCATATGCTGGTTATAAATGTTTATTTAAGACTAATACCTGTTTTCTTATTTTGCAGGGTCTCGAACGTCTGGTTCATTTATACCAGGAATCCTGTGGGCTCAACAAAACGCTCGAGTCCAAGTTGAAGAAAGCCAAGGTCACCATCTCCGACTAGGGCATGATTGCAGCCGCCAAATCTCGGCATTACGAGGACAAGTTTAAGGCTAAGACCAAAGAACACCAGGCCGCCCTCAACAAAGCCGCTCTTGAGGCCCAAGCGGATCTTGACGCTGCCCATGCTTAACATGAACGGGATATGATCAGCTACCGGGAAGGCCTTAAAAGTTATGTTGTTACTTCCCTTCTTCAGGCCAGGTTAAAGATGGCCCACGAAGCCAAGGCACTGGGCTTCGAATGCCCTTCTTGGGATGTCAATGCCTGGGAGACAAAGCTAAGGAGTCTCGGCAGCAATCCTGTTAAACCTGCAGCTGAAGGATCTTCCAAGGCGGTTGAAAAACCAACTGATGCTGAGAGGGACGCTCAAGCTGATCCTGAAACGGATGCTGTCGAAAATGCCATGAACGAAGAAGGCGCTGCCTCCTAAAACTTATTTCCCTTAAATTTGCGATTTACGTTTGTTTGAACAATTTTATTTTTTGTCCTTTGAACAATTTTCTTTCCCTGAATTAAAAAAAAATTGATAACCAAAGGTGGATGGGTCCTAGGTTTTAGGATGAAGCCTTTGGTTATCGACTAGTACCGCCTATTTAAATAATACCGCCTTCTTTTAGCTTATTCGTTGTTGCCTTTTAGTTTTTTGTCATGCATTACTTAGTTTAGATTTTAGTTTTGAAAAATTAGCACAATTATCTTTTGAAAATATCCTGATCAATATACTCAGTGGTATCCTACGAAGACTTTCGTCAAATAGGACTTCTCAAAACCCAAACAATTTAGACAAAGTCTCTAAAGAATAAAAGATAGTTTATTTTTCAAAATCCGTTTTGATAACACTTGTTTGACCAGAGTACTAATTCTCAACCCAAGTATTATTTCCCAAATATCCCAATCAAATATCCTGAAACGTATCCCGAAAACACATTTTGAGAACATATCCTAAAGATATATCCTTATCAGGATATTCGAGCCTTAAACACAGTTTCAAAAGTTTAAACAACTTATGTAAGGTTCACAAAGGAAAGATCATACCAGGAGTAGAGTGTAACCCTAGTATCGAACTTCAATCCTTTTGCAACTTCTTCAACTAAGATGTCCCCAGTCCGAGATACCTAGTATACTAGGTTTGAGTTTGATTCCTTGAGCCTTACATAATCGCCTTAGGAGAAATATCCCCTGTGCATAAAGCCTTCGAATCACTTAGAAATTTTTTTGAATTCAAGTTCTAACTGTTTGGATAGTTCTTGTGTTACTGGGGTAAAACCCAAAAACCTACTGGAGATAAATCCTTAGTATCTTGGGGAAAATCCTATATTTTCATGCGCTACAGGCGGGAGTGTATAAACTCCAAGACTTAGAAAGGTGATAACCTTTAAACCTTAGAGAGTATGAAAATACCCTTCCGTGAGAGAGGGTGATCAATCCTCATATACCTTGAGAATCCAGGATATACCCAATAGTGACGAAATTGTCAGCCACTTTTACATGAACTGGTCCCGCCACCTTGAACTATCACTGGATAACTTGCGCTCCAGGTGGGGTGTTTAAACCCAATTTGAGGGAAAGGTGAATACCTTTAAACCTGTGAAGGGATCAGGATCCCTTAAACGTGAGAGAGGGGGCCAATCCTCTAATCTTTCGAAGTATCCTGAATGTATATCCTGGAGCTATATCCCGAAGCATATACTGCAAAACAACTGTAAGCTAAGGTGGGTGTTAGCCTGGCTAACACCCATCCGATGCTTAAGTCAGTAATGGGTTCAAAACAATAAATAATATTAAAATTTAATAAAAGAGATAGAATCCATACCATCCTGAGTATTTCATCAAAGAAGAATAACACTCCTTTGCTTCCTGCTGATCACTTTCCACCTTGACAACTCCCCAAGGAGTAGGGATCTTGATGCATTGATGGTAGGTTGATGGAACAACTTTCATATCATGGATCCAAGGCCTACCCAGTATAATATTATAGCAGGATAAAGAGTCCATGACACAAAACCGCTGCATTGAGTTGACCCCTTGAATATACACGGGCAACTTTATCTCTCCTACGGTATTCCTGGCTTCTCCACTGAAACCAACGAACACAGTGGACTTCGAAGTAATGTCCATCGGAGATACATTCATCCTCTTCAATGTTTCCAGCTGAATTATGTTGACTGAGCTGCCATTATCCACTAATATCATGCGTACAAAATGGTTAGCAACATATAACGTTATCACTAAGGCGTCATAATGGGGATCCTGGACAGTATCCCTGTCATCATTATCAAATGTGATGACTTTGTCAGTTGTGAGGGTTGACATCCTTGTCGGCTTTTCTCCCCTCTCTGCTTTGGCTTCCTTCGCGTGTCTTTTTGCCGCAGAATATGATGTGCCGCAGATGTTGGATCCTCCTGAAATAAAGTTAATTATTTTTGCATCAGCAGGAGGTGATGTTGCCCGTTCAGGATCCTTCTCAGGATCCTGAGCCTTATTCTTCTTTCTTCCCAAGAGGTCCTTCAGATATCCCTTGCTCAAGAGATAGCTTATTTCTTTTCTCAAAGCGATGCAATCCTCAGTAACATGCCCGAAGTCCTCATGGAAAGCACACCATTTGGACTTGTCCTTCCAATCAGCCTTTTGTTGATTCTTTCGGGGCCATCTTGCTTTGTCTCCTAAACCCTGCATAGCATACATTAGTTCAGGTATGTTAACAGAAAAACAATATTCAGACAAGTCAGGATACTCCTCAGGATCCTCGTCTTCAACAACATTCACTTTTTTGCTATCATTCCTGCCATATGGCTTTGAGCGATATGGTTTATACGAGGATTCTGATTTCCTGTTGGTTGACTCATAGGTTGTGGACGAATTCATTCTCTCTTGCATCTTTTTATCATCCTCCAGCCGAATGTATCTTAAAGCCCTGTTACGAGCTTCATCCAGATTTCTGCAGGGATTCATTACAAGATCCTGATAAAATTGAGAATCCTTTTGCAACCCCATCTTGAAGGCTTTCACAGCTGTTGCAACATCAAGATGTGGGATATCTAAGGATTCCCGACTAAACTTGTTCACATAATCCCTCAAGGATTCCTGAGGTCCTTGAGTTATCCTGTAAAGATCACTGATTAGTTTCTCAAAACTCCGGCTGCAAGAAAATTGACTATTAAATAAATTAACTAAATGAGCAAAAGAAGTAATTGAGTGAGGAGGAACATTTAACAGCCATTTTAAGGCTGATCCTGTTAAGGTAGAACCGAAACCCTTTCACAAGCATGCTTCTTTAAGGTCTGGAGGGATAGGGTTGATTTCCATCCTTTCCCTAGACTGGGCAATATGCTCATCAGGATTCGTAGTTCCGTCATAGAGCTTCATGTTGGGGGTTTGAAATCTTTTTGGGATTTCAGCATCACAAATGGGATATGCAAACCGGGATATCCTGTGGCTGTCCTGGGATACTTCAGGAATTGGCTGAACCACCCCAGGTACACTGGATATCATGTCCTCCAGTTTTTGAAGCTCTCTGGAAAATGCTGACATCATACCTGTATCCTGCAAGGATCCAACACCATTAGTAGTATTATTATTATTAGATACATTACCAGCTTGGGGGGTTTTGGCCATATCCTGAAGCATATCCTCAGCTTCTCACAGTTGATACCCTTACTGAAAAAGGTATCTCAGGAGTATGATTCTGGGAATGGCTAGGCACAATATTCCCCCGGTTATCCTCAGTATAAACTGCAGAACTGAAGTTCAAAGCCCTGGGTTGCAAGGGAGTGACAGTATCTTCAGCAGGCCTACTCGGGCCAGATTTCAAGAGTTGTATCTCTCTTATCAGCATCTGATTAGTTTCCTGCTGCTGCCTCATCTGTTCCTATACACTAACAAACAAATTCAGAATTTCTTCGTTAGAAGCCAAAACAGGACCGGATCCCTGGACATTGCGAGCAGGGATAACATCCCGAGCCACATGACTTTTAGTTCCCTGTGAAGAGGCTTGTATTCTCGGAGGAGGTGGTGGAAGCACCGAACCAATTGTTGTAGAGGTTGTAGCAGACACGGTGGAAGAGCTCATGTTTGATCTTGAGGCCATTGAAAATAGTGTAGCAAAAAGTTTTGAAAATAGAAAACCATGTAACGATTTTGCAAAAGCTTTTAGTAGAAATAGCACCACTTGCCCCACGGTGGGCGCCAAATTGTTTTGGTCAAAAATTACCGAAGCAATTAAGTGATCAAATTAGTTAAGTGAGGTAGTGTGCTAGAAATGTGTGTCGAAAATATGTTAATCGAGTTATTTGCAAAAACAGTTTCAGGATACAGCCCGGGATATAAAGCTGTATCTATGATCAAACAATGAGCAAAAGAGTAAAAGGTGACACGAGATGTACGAGGAAAGCCCTTGATCAATCTAAATCGCCGGCACAAAACCTTGGGAGCTGATAATTGCAGCTGCCTTGTTCTTCTATTACTTCAAATATCAGGATACAGTGTAGGATATGATGCGGATCCACTAGGTGTTACAATGTAATTTGAGTACAAGTGTTTGTGTGTAGTGATTGCTAGTAGCTAGAGAGTAAAGTGTGCGAAAGAGAGTGAGTGACTTAATCTGATCCGATCAATTTATTTATAGTTAAACGAAATCAACTAACTATCCTATTAAACCGGGATGCTTCGAATATTCCTCAAGTGAACGTTGTAGTCCACTTCTTCCGGGTTCAACGTCTCTCATATAACTGGTTTGCCTGAGTCTTAAGGAGAAGAGGTCCACTTGACCGTTAGAGACCCGCACCTTCTAATCTGCACGTGGTTAAATTAGTCATTACCAGGATATCACATCAGGATGTTACCAATATCCTGATCCGGTATCCTGATCACAAATAAACAATCAAAAGCAGAATATTAGTCAGGATATATGTTCAGAAAATGGCCCATAACAGTCACGACCCCCGACCACACCCTGGACGGGAGCCGTGAGCAGTCAAGTGGTACCAGTGGTTATTTTAAAAATATTGCAGCGGAAAATTTCATCAGGACCGTGAGTTAGAAAAATACCAGAGTTTAGAAACACCGGATTTTATTTATTAAACAGATGGGAATAAACCCATATTTTACAAAGGTAGCTTTAATATGGGATAAACCCGAATGTATGAAAATGTTTTCTTAATTTAATTTAATTGATAAAATAAGCCATTTCTTTAAGCCCTTTGGTGCCGTATCATCACTCTTATTCCAATCTACTGTAATCACCTGAAACGCGTTTTAAAAACATTTGGTCCGCAGGAAATACTGGTGAGTTCATTCATTTTGTACAAAACACATTTGTTATAATTCACAGTATTAAGAGCGATTACAATGTTTTTATATCAACCAATTACCCAAACGGTATTTGTCACTCGGCCGTATCTGTGACTATGGTCATATCACCCATTGGCTAACCCGTTGTCCAATGGTGACGGTTATCAAGTAATGTATACAAAACTCCACATACCGGCTGTAATTGAAGATTACAAAGACTTAATCCCTGTAATTATAACTTTGAAAATAAATAGGATTTTGGAAATAATTTGGTAAAAAGAGAATGACTCACCTTGTTAGCATATAGTCTTGATTTAACAGGCCTCCTGATCCTAAGTCTTCTGATAACTAAGCATCTACTTTAGAGTTCTGAATCTTCTGATGATTAAACATCTTGTTTGATTGTATAGTGCAAAGTTTCTGGTAGTTAAACATTTAGTTTAACAGAGTGGAATACGTATTAGTGTTAAACCCAAATCAAACCTAACGATGGTCACGAGATCAGAACCTTAACGAAATTCACAAAGTATAGTCTTATTTAGACAGCACTTTGGCATTCGTCCGTTGGTTTCCGAATCGATCGGACAAAATATCGTATTGGTGATTATTGGTTAGAACACCAACGTATAGAGAAAAGAATAGAACTGAGCAAAGAAAAATGAATCCTAAGCTTCCTATTTATAGGTAAGGGGTATGAAATTTCTAGGAGTTTCCTATATACTTTTTAGAAAATTACATATATTTTCTAGGAATTTACCTATACATTTTCTAGAAAGCTTCCTACCCACATATATATATCCTCTTACACCTTCCTTGCACCTTCCTCATATATATCTATTTAGGTGTTTAATTTACTTAGTTAATTAATCTCACTTAGCTGATTAATTAATCTTACTTAACTGATTAATTAATCTTACTTGGCTTAATTAATCTTACTTAACTGATTAATTAATCTAACTTAGCTTAATTAATCTTACTTAACTGTTAAGCTTACTTATCTATTAAGTTTCTTAATTGCTAAGTTTTACTTAACTATTAAGTTTACTTAATTGCTAAGCATTCTGGTTAAACAACTCCCTGAGTATGAGTTCTAATTCTAGATACAATGGAACTCGTATTAGCATAATTACCCAATTCAACTTTAACGATAATCACGAGATCAAAACCCTCACAATGAATGACAAAGTATAGCCAGATATTGGCAGCACTTAAACATCCATCGGATCGGTTTCAATCGATCGGATAAAGTATCGTACCAGTGATTAGAGTTATTACCCTAATAACGGGCAGAGTTTCGGGGTTTAGAAGTTCTGACATTAGAATGACAGAACAAGAGAGCAAGAGAAATAAAAGAATTGAACGATTTGAAATGAAGCCGAAAACCTCAATATATAGGCTGACATTGGGGCGAGTCGCAGCCCGCGAAGCACATCAGCTTCCCCTTGGCGGCCCGCGAGGGAGTCTAGGTTGGCTGAGTCATCGAGTAGTCTTGACACGTGTAACGACGCATGTCACACAACGTGTTTGGATCAGCTTGAGGCTCTCGCGCCCCGCGAAGCCTTTCATTAACTCTGTCGCGCCCCGCGACAGACTAAATTTTCTTGTTTTCTTGGTTTTCTGTAAATAGGAAGGATATACGGGTTCGGGTTTTCACTTACGGAGCGTTTTAGGACATTTTTGTGCGAGTCGTTACACTTCTCCTCATCAGTAAGCTCGGGGATCACTATCTCCTTGTAATTCATGCTTCAAACTATAATCCACTCATCATCGTCGCCCCACTGTATTTGTTGCTTCCGCTCTCGGTTTCCCCAACGCATTTCCAACCGAGCAGCGATCACACATTCTTCATACCAGTGCAGTCCACCACATTCTTCACACCTTGGATCCCTTTGCTGACTGAGGATATTCTCTATCATTGGGTCTATTAGCCCGATCATTCGATCAATTATGTCGACCTTTTTTGGAAACCTTGGATCCCCCTACTCCTGAAATTCTTTCATCTTCCGCACGACAATCAGAAATATTTCCATGAATGTAAACACGTGGGAAAGCCACTCAATAGTATTTGTGGAATTCCCTTGCGAAGAATATTGCTAGGGCTACATAAAGGGGTTAATATAATAATCTGCAGAGGACCCCTCATATTGCAGACATTTAACTGTAAAATGGGGCCCTCCACAAATTTCACACATATTTACTAAACTCAAAATAAATACATAAATAAAAAATAAATAAAAGACACAGACAATTTGACTCCTATGACTCAATATACAAAAATTAGTACATACGAGATTCAGCAAGTCTAAACAGAGTAGTTAACACAATTGCCAAAGAGTCCCCGGCAACGGTGCCAAAAACTTGATGTGCTAAAAGTTGTCAAATAAAAACTAACTAATATTAACCTAAACTAAACACTCTAAGTTTTAAATTTATAAAAACTAAGACTCTCTGTCATGGCCCCCGACTCGTACCCCGGTTCGGAAGCCGCGGGGCAGATAACAGTGGTACCAGTGTTTATTAATTGGCAGCGGAAATCTCATCAGGACCGGGTGTCAGGAAAAATTTATCAGAGTTTCAAAACACCGAATTATTTTATTTCATAACCGTGTGGTAAACCCCGTATTTACAGAAAAGGAATTTCACTGGGGAAATCCTTTAATTACAGAAAACACGTTTTATTTCTAATTTACTAAGCCACTTATTTAAGCTGAAGTGCTTCACAACACTTTTCCTTTCTTCACAGTAAATCACCTGAAACGTGTTTTAAAAAGATTTGGTCAACGAAAAATACTGGCGAGTGCATTCAATTTGTACAAAAGACAAATTGTTATAATATACAGTATTAAGGGCGATTACAATGTTTATATCAACCAATTACCCCAAATCGGTATTTGTCACTCGACCGGATCTGTGACCGTGGTCATATCACACATTGGCTAACCCATTGTCCAATGGTGAAGCTTATCAAGTAGTGTATACAAAACCCCACATACCGGCAGTAATTGTAGATTACAAAGACTTAATCACTGTAATTACAACTTTGAAAACAAGTAGGGTTTTGAAAGCGATTTGATAAAAATAGAATGACTCACATTGCAGATTTAGATTGACAGAGCTTGCCTACTGGTTAAGCTGATAGACCTAATTAAATATACAATGCAAACAAATTAGTGTATTAACTCAATACAACATTAACGATAATCACGAGATCGAAACCCCACAACGAATGACAAAGTATAGCCGGGTATCGGCAGCACTTAAACATCCGTCGGATCGGTTTAATCGACCGGATATAGTACCGTAGCAGTGATCGAGTTATTACCCTGATATCGTAATAGAGTTTCGAGACTTGGTTTGTAATTTCGAAAGAAATCGAGATTTGATCAACGTAACGAACGTATTTTAACGTCGAAGCATGCAAACTGATCAAGTGCCAAACCAGTGGCTTTATAGACAAAATTGTTGCCTCCTGCGTGTCGCGCCAGTCTCCCCCGACCCTGTCGCGTGTCGTGGGGCAGGTCTACCTAGCCTGTCGAGTTTAGCCTGGAAATGTGTCAAGTTCGAGTGATACATGTTCACAATTCGTTTCGCGAGTCACGGAAGATTTAGGGGTCCCCCCATGAGTCTCCGGGGGCCCTCGTTGTTGGTTTCGTTCGTTTTTCTGTTTTGGGTCGCGCTGTACAAGTTGGGGGTTTCCTTAGTGTGCCTTTTAGGAATAGGAGAAATTTGTGAGGATGTTAGACTCTGTAACCTAGACCACACAACTGGCTAGTGTACCGGTCAATGTAGTATAGCCTGAGTAAGTCCGAGTATCGAACCCGCGAGACTCTCTAATTACGTTTACTAACTTCTATCTAGACTTATACTGACACGGACTCTAACTATTTTTATATTTGAGGGGGGTTTTCTAAATTTCCTAAAATTGCGATTAATATAAACTAATTAAATTAAACAACTAAGATGCGACTTAAACGAGATTTAGATCAGAGGTAACGAACAACTACCTAGACTTGTATCCCGGTTTCCATCAGTAATGATATTATTAGGATATTAGTTACTATGGAACCGGGATCTTCTAATACTAAACCAATCGAAGTACCGAACAAGACCCCCGACCCTTCTCACGAAGACACTTATGGCACTCTAAAGGCTGTTATGAACACCGGTTGGTCTAGACTCCCTCACAGGACATCAAAGGGATTTACGAAAGTACACTAATTTTATTTACTCTCTCACAGGACATAAACCTAGGATAGGCTCGGGTTCTCAATTTGACTTGTTAGACAACGTTCAATAGGGAAACTAGTTCAGACTCCTCACGAAGCTCCTACCTAGCAATTTAATGACTTAGACCTAACAATAACCTCGCACCTCACAGCTATTGAGATTAGTAGAACACTTAAATTTATTTTCCTATCGATTATCACTTCTAAGGTTTAATGATCACTTAACCCTAAAGATTATAATTTTTTTCCGTGATATAGACACTCACCAAAACTTATAACCTAGTATGAATCTATTATGTGATATAGACAGTCATCAAGAATCATACGAAGCAACAAAAGACAATAAAACACTTTTAAGCGCATATACATCAAAACAATAACCGAGTCGACTACTTTTGTAAATAGTCCATAAACAACTAAGTATCCATAATAAAAATCAAAACTTTACAAACCAATCATCCAATCTAGGTAGTTAAAGAAGATCTAGCCAAGCAAAGTCATAGTTTTAAAACAAATAAACAAGGTTTAAAATCTGAATTCATTGACATAGAAACAAATAACTAAGAAAACAAGAAAGAACCGAATAGATAGAACCCGCTTAATTCTTGATCTCTAAGCTTCCACTTCAACCCCAATAATTTTCTAGCCTTGAACCCTTGCCAATAATGCTTTAAAAATCCTCCAATAGATCTCGTCCAAGCTGATGTTTCGTCCCCATATTATTATGTTCGCCCCCTCTTCCTTGTTTTTGTCGAACATAATGATATATATATAATTCTCTTTTTTTAGGGTTTTGTTAACATAATATATACTTTTTTTTTGAAAATTAACTATTATTCACAGGCTGCCCTCAACAGAGGGAAGCCAAAAACAGAAACCACTTACATCACATTGAAAGAACACCAATCTCTCCAAAGAATACTCCTATTTTTAGATCTATTGTGAAACCAATGAAATCCTAAAACTTTTATATCTTGAAAAATATCAAGAATATCTTTTCTATTGTAAACTTAGCAATATATACTTAGCAACATTCAAAAAGCCCAATTTCCACACTTCACGTAAACTTGCTGGACATCGTGCCTTCCATTGGCCCTTTGAATTTCATCCATAATCATCATGTGGTCACCTCTGATGTATGGTCCTTGTTCTCCAAGTGTATGGCTCGTTAGTTTTTTTTTTCTTATAATATATAACATTGTCCACTTAATTAATTCCCATGGCCCTTTGGCGGCCCCTTTTACTACTAATAATAACTAGTGAGATTCCCCCGCGCTTCGCGGCAGGAATTCGATCGCTATTTGTTCGGTTCGTTAGATATCAACACTCGCTATATTAATTGAAAGGAAAAACCTTGCATCGGTTGAAAACAATAAAAGTGGATCAATGTTGTTTAGTTGGTACCGGTTCGGTTAGTTTGCATTCTATGTTTATTTTTTCTGGCATTGCAATATAAATTTTATTGAAAACGAATATTTTGTCGTTCTCATACTAAATCGAATCGAAACAGGCTGAACAACATATGTAGCGGTATCGGTATTTATTTTTATTCTTTTTTGCTTTCGATAAACTGACATCGTATCGCTACCATAATGTACCGAATCGAACAACATTGGTACCGATATGTATTCATTTCTATGGTTTCTTGTTTGATAACGGATATTGTGTCGTTAGCGTTGTGCACCTAATCAAAACCAAATGAACAACATTAGTTCCAATACCAATTTTTTTTTCTTTCGATTAACTAACACCGTATTGCTACCATATCGTAGCGATCAACATGGGTCCTAGTACTCGTATTCATTTTTCGGGTTTTTGGTTTCGAAAGGTTTTCATTTATACAACTTTGTCTGTGACAATAAATGAATATCGATACAATTGCCATGACAATATGAACTGATCGATACCGTTCGAACAACATTAGTGTTGATTCCGGTGTCCATTTATATCGTTTTTAGTCAATGTAAAACACGTGTTGACTTCTACACCGAGTGAATGTATCGTACGAGTATTGTAACGAACCAAATCAATACTGATCCAATGTCTGCGATAACATACCATCGCAATACACTGGCAAATAAGTTGAAATGTTATAATAAGAAATAAGCGTATATGGTTATGAATTTAGAATTTAAAGTTAAATTGAATGATAAATAAAAATATTATTAATAACAAAAAGAGAAAACAAATACTCAAAAGATTATCGCTTGCTATTTAATTATTAGAAAAAATACTTACAAAAGAATAATAAATAAAATACAACTAAAAAAACAAAAATCAAAAACCTAAAATTGTCATCAACTATTCATGAGCACTTTGAATTATACATTATACATATTATTATACATATTAAAAGAAGCTTTTGAAGAATAGTAATTTATATTTTTTTATTTTTGTTTTTTTAGTAAATAGTAATTTATATTTTTTTATTTTTTTATTTTTAGTAATAATCTTTATTATTGTTATACAATTTGTTTTTAGTGAAATAGTGGTTGATAGTGTTTAAGAATTTGTTTTTTTTTATTTTTATTATTTATTATTTAATTTGATTTTTTAGTAATAACTTACATTCATTAACTATAAAAAAATTCAAATTCGTATCTATGTTTATTTATTTTAACATTTCAAGTTATTTGACCGCGTGTGTGACGGTACATTAACGCATACATTATATGGATTTGGTTCGTTATAGTACCGATACGATATATGCACTCGGTATAGAAATCAACAATTGATTTATATCATCCGAAACGATAAAGACGAGCATCAGTACCGACACCGATGGATCGAGCGATTTAGATTATCACGATACTTGTACCGATATTTATTCATTGTTGTAGACAGAGTTGTATAAAAAAATTTATTTTTGAAATTCGAAAACCATAAATGAATACAAGTATTGATATGCGTATGTGTTGTTCAGTACGGTAGCGGTACGGTGTCAGTTTATCGAAATAATAACACTAAAAAATATTAGTGTTACCCAAACCAATGTTGTTCATTTAGTTCGCTACGGTAGTAGCATGATATTCGTTATCAAACCAAAACCCGTTGAAATGAGTACATACAAATATCGATATTGTTCGGTTTGGTCTGGTACAATATGATAGCGATAGAATGTCAGTTTATCGAAAGAAAAAACAATAAAAATAAATATAGATACCGATACATATGTTGTTCAGTTGGTTTCAATACAGTTTGATATGATAGCAGCACTCGCCGCAAAGCGCGGGATAATATCACTAGTTCATATAGAATATATATATAGGCCGCCTTTAATAGATAACATAGAGATAGCGGGCTCGGCTCACTTGAGAAAAATAGCGGTAAACTTTACTTTGGTCACTGGTGGTCTATTCTACTCAACTGGATGGTTATTTCCTTATTATTCGTTTTCGCTCCATTTGCCCCAGAACCTGCCAAAAAACAAAATAATATAATATAATACTAAAAACTAAATAAAAACAAATAAAAACTATACAATAAATATACACTTTACACGGGACAAATATGTGTATTTTACCACACATCAAATATCCCCACACTTAACCTTTTTTCGTTCTTGAGAAAGACTTATGCAAACGGAATCGGAATCAGAATCAGAATCAGAAATATTCGGGTTCAAAAATCTAGATTACATATTAAAATTAAAACTCATGTTAACCGCGATTGCAAGTATATGTGTCCACTTAAACCCACACCCGATTCCAAGCCCTTATAATGCAATTTATGTTCAAGTTTAGTCAATCTACCTAGGGTCTCACACTAGAATATGCAGTTTCACCTAATCCCACCTCAAGCTCATGAAACAAAAGGAACAATCACTAAACTATTTCCTAACCGTTTTATACTAAAATCAAAAGAATTTAACATCAATATTTTTTTCTTTTCTTCTTATTTTTTTCTTTTTCAGCACTAGACTTTGCATACCAAACCCAGAGGCTGTCTCAACCAGAGTCACCATCCTCGAGAGCGACAACGTAGGCGTCGATAATTTTTCATTTTTTTCTTAACATAACCTAGAGGCAATCTAAATCAGAGTCACCAACCCCAATAGAGATTACACGGGCCTCGTTTTCTTTTTCAATCTAGCTCAATTATTATATTTTTTTCTTTGATAAAAAAATTCTAACAATTTTAGCTTATAACGATATTCCTTATACTATTTTTGGCGGTTTTGGTTTCCCTACTTTTCCTAGATGAGAACCCACTAGCAATCTAACAATAAGGTATATTTATATCAAAGGAACCTAGAAACTGGATCGGGCCTACTCATCTATCCCAAATTACACACAAGCTTAACCTTTTATTCTCATATTATTATTATTTGAAAACCGAACAAAATGTGATTTT
This sequence comes from Helianthus tuberosus, assembly GCA_030545235.1. Lineage (NCBI taxonomy): Eukaryota > Viridiplantae > Streptophyta > Magnoliopsida > Asterales > Asteraceae > Helianthus > Helianthus tuberosus. The sequence goes on along the minus strand of JARYGA010017762.1, from coordinate 2,217 downwards.
CTATCATTTACCGTTTTTGTTTTGCAAACATCTAAAACAAGAGACATTTTCAATTTTTTTTGGATTTTTTTTTTTTGTCTTTTCAAAATTTTATAACTCAAAACTCTACTAACTAAGACACTAAACGATAGGTTCCCATCCTCACACTTAAACTCTACATTGCCCTCAATGTAGAATAGAAACCGACTCAAAATACTAAAATAAATAAGAAATAAAAGACAAAGGGAAAAAATAGAAAGGACTTAGCTGGTTTTATAACGCGTATGCTCCAAACACTCTCGCCCAATCCAGCTCGATCGTATAGCATTTTGGTCGCGATCGGCTTTGATACTGACTGGCTGACATGCTAGGTAAATGCCTGATATCTGAAAAGCAGCTCCGAAATCACCCGAATGAAGATTGAGTACAAGTGGTACAATTCAAACCTGCATAGACAAAAACAAGCAAAAACCAACGCAATACTGACTCTAAACAAAAACCGACTCAAAAACTACTAACTTAGACTTATGGTACAAAATAAATGACTCAAAATACAAGTAAACACATACCGTAAATGAACCGAATAAATAAATAAATTTAACAAACTCTACAAAACCTCCCCACACTTAAATTAATCAGGAGGTTTTTCTTTGATATGGACCTTATCTAACCCATTTAATTCCACCTGGTCCTCAAAAATAACTAAAAATTTATTGGCGGAATAATAAAATACTTTAAAATTTTTGAATGGGCCAGATCACCAGAATTTAAACTTACCTAGAAGTCACTCAATAGTATTTGTGGAATACCCCTGCGAAGAATATGGTTGCGGCTGCATAAAGGGGTTAGTATAAAAATCTGCAGAGGACCCCTCATACTGTGGACATTTAATTGTAAACTGGGGCCCTCCACAAATTTCACACATATTTACTAAACTCAAAATAAATACATAAATAAAAAAAAATAAAAGACACGGACAATTAGACTCCTATGACTCAATATACAAAAATTAGCACGTACGAGATTCAGCAAGTCTAAACAGAGTAGTTAACGTAATTGCCAAAGAGTCCCCGGCAACGGCGTAAAAAAATTGATGTGCTAAAAGTGGTAAAATAAAAACTAACTAATATTAACCTAAAAAAACAGTCTAAGGTTTAAACTTATAAAATCTAAGACTCTCTAACCAAGACCACACAACCGGCAAGTGTACCGTTCAATGTAGTATAGCCTGAGTAAGTCCGAGTATCGAACCCACGAGACTCTCTAATTATGTTTACTAACTTCTATCTAGAGTTAGACTCTAACGAGATTTATATTCCCACGAGATTGACACCGACTCTAACTATTTTTATATTTGAGGGTGGGGGGGGGGGGGGTTCTAAATTTTCTAAAATTGCGATTAAAATAAACTTATTAAATTAAACAACTAAGACGCGACTTAAAAGAGATTTAGATCAGAGGTGACGAACAACTACCTAGACTGGAATCCCGGTTTGCATCAGTAAGGATATTATTAGGATATTAGTTATTATGGAACCGGGATCTTCTAATACTAAACCTGTCGAAGTACCGAACAAGACCCTCGACCCTTCTCAGGAAGACACTTATGACACTCTAAAGGTTGTTATGAACACCGGTTGGTTTAGATTCCCTCACAGGATATCTAAGGGATTTACGAAAGTACCCTAATTTGATTTACTCCCTCACAAGACATAAACCTAGGATAGGCTCGGGTTCTCAATTTGAATTGTTAGACAACAGTCAATAGGGAAACTAGTTCAGACTCCTCACGAAGCTCCTACCTAGCAATTTAATGACTTAGACCTAACAATAACCTCGCACCTCACAGCTATTGAGATTAGTAGAACACTTAAATTTATTTGACTATCGATTATCACTTATAAGGTTTAATGATCACTTAACCCTAAAGATTATAAATTTATTCCGTGATATAGAGACTCACCAAAACTTATAACCTAGTATGAATCTATTATGTGATATAGACAGTCACCAATAATAATACGAAGCAACAAAAGACAATAAAACACTTTTAAGCATGCATATACATCAAAACAATAACCGAGTCGACTAATTTTGCAAATAATCCGTAAACAACTAAATATCCATAATAAAAATCAAAATTTTACAAACCAATCGTCCAATCTAGGTAGTTAAAGAAGATCTAGCCAAGCAAAGTCATAGTTTAAAAAAATAAACAAGGTTTAAAATTTGAATTCC
>JARYGA010017761.1:0-24450 GCA_030545235.1 Helianthus tuberosus | reverse complement strand
ATGATGCTCATACCTTCAAACGAATAAATCATGGATCATACGAAGCTAAATGTGAGTGATTTCAAACTACAGGGACCAAATGTGTCAACATGTTTAATTTATACCTCTGAGTGGCCTTTTGACAAACCAGAAGCTTTGTAAATATTAATTATGCTCATGAGAATACACCATAAAAATTTCATAAAGTTTCGTTAACGTATGAGAAAGATATGATCAAATTCGTGTGCGAAGCGTTAAAGCGTAAACGTCAAAAGTTAGGACTTTTCGGGTGAAAATAAAGTTACCCGGGGACTTGGCAAGGAGGGTATATGATTTAAGGCCTTAGTAGATCAATTGTGGAGGTTTAAAATGCAATAAATCAGTAACCATTCGAGTTTTGAAGAGACAAGGGCTGAATCGCAAACAAAAATCAAAAGTCTGATCTGCTAGGGGGTCGCGCTGCGCGACGGGACCCTCGCGCTACGCGAGGGTGTGCCCAGCTCCGAAAAAAAACGCTGGTGGTCTGCCAATGCGTATTTTCGCGACCCCAACTCGTTTTTCCACTTCTCCTGGCCCCTAAAACGTCCCCTAAGCCCCTAGGACACATGTCAATCGATTGTGGGCACTCCTAGACTCAGTTGTCAAAGATTTATGGTGTGTGGAACCATTATAAATAGCCATCCAAGTTCACCATTTTTCTCACACCTTCAACTGATCATTTGGAGCCTTTCTGGAGCTAAGGAACTCTCCCAACTGATCATAAGTCGTGCATAGGACCCTTGTAAGTGTTCTAATCCTTTCTTGTTTGAGTTTAGCTTAGTTAATTAGCTAAAAGTCAAACCGTCGTAATTACGGTTTGACTTCGAGATTAGTCAATAATGGCTCAGTCAAATCTCGAATCAAAAGTAGTTATAAGTTGGTATTTATGTGGATAATAAAACCCCAAAAGGGTTTCCCCTGATCACCACTTTAACTAGTTCAAAAGTCGGGTCAAACATATACTTAAAAAGTCAACAGAATTCTTAAAAGGTCATTTATGCATAATTAGCTATCTAGGCCATGTATAACCTGTTTGATTATTGTTATAACTTAGTAATTAGTGTAAGAACATGTTCAAACCTGTTCAACCCGACTATTTCCTGTTTAGACCCGGTTCGGAACCGAAAGTCACATAGTTTGACTTTCACTTTGACTTTCAGTTCTGACCCGTTTAGGCATATTTTAGAAATTCCTCAGAGCTTTAATTGGACTAGGATACATGTTAGAACAACCCTCTGTGATTATACACCGTGGTTCACTAGTTATCCAATTAATATGCATATTTCCGTTAATTGCTCATACGTTGACCGTTATGCCCTTATTACCTTAAAACATGATTTATGAAAATGTAAAAGTGTAGAAACCTTGAATATTGATATATAAACTTGTATGCAAAATTTGACATCAGTTTGACTTGTAGATTAAGAGTTATGCTCATTAGCGTAATTACGGTGCTTTATGTTAATAAAATGGCGTAATTAGCATATAGCCTAATTAAACATACTTTTTGGTATCAAACGAATTACCCACTGATGTAATATATTATTTTGGGAATTTTAAAGATTGTTAATTAATTTTAAGCTGAGCATAACTCATAGTCGTAGGCTTAATTCGGTAATTGTCGGTTTTGCCCTTACGGGCCATAAAATGAGTTTTACACATCTAAACGACTCCAAACCTTTTGCCACTGATTAGTTATGATAAATGAATTATTTTAAGCCTTCTGGAAATATAAAAATATCAGACTTAAGTATCGAACCCGGTAATGGCCTTTAATCGCCTTATTTAGCGTTATTAGCGCATAGTATGTTTTAAAATCATATTGGACATACCCGGGTTGATACCTACTGATATAAGAAGCAAATCATCATATTTTAACAGTAAGCAAAAGTTGATAAACTCAGACTTCAGTTTTGAGCTTGTCGGCTTGTGTAAAATTACCAAAATACCCCTACGGGGCCTAGTTTTGTTAAAAAATGATAAGTTTCACATACTTGCTTTAGCCTACTGTTAAAACTCATCAAATTGAGTATGTTTTCTGTTTACATCAGACCTGTAACTCAGTTGAACATATAAACGCTTTTACAAACTTTAAAATGACCAAACTACCCCTACGGGGCATAGTTTGTGTTTAAATTAGTTCGGGGCATAACGAAAGACATCCTACTGATGTTACAACATATTTGAAGCATATTAACTTAGGAAACCTGTATATAGCTCTCATGACTACCCGTCACGCTTATTACGCGTACGGTTCGGTTTATGTAACAAGTTTACATAAATTAGCCGAAACGGGTCAAACCTTAACGGTTTTATCTCAAAATCCAGAATGTGAATAATAAACCCATATTAAACAAGTCCTTAAACTTGTCGGGTCTGAATCATATTCTATCCGGTCTTCACTTAATTGTGCGTACGAACCGTATCTTGAAATTAGCCGGTCTAAGCTTAAGCTTAATAAAAGACCCGTTAGAATTCTAATAGGTTATATTAAACCTTCGTTCCAGATTAGGAGAGACAGTAAAAGCTACGTGCATTCTACTTATTGTGAATTATACTTGCATCAGGTAAATACTTTTAACTTATTTTCCCTATACGGGCTTGGGTTACGGTACATAGCGTACCGCTTGATCGGGCATCAAATCTCCACGCTTAGTGGGTAGTTGAATAATTTGATCGGCTCGTTTTAAACAGATTTGTTTACTTTACAGCCTTTGGGGGTTAATGACCATGTCCCGGATATCCCTGGCATCATCTTACGAGATGGCCACGACCTGAGCACGGGGTGTAGGCGTACTCCCGTGTATAACTCACTTAAAGTGGTGTGTCTATTGATCTTTAACCCGGATACGTTCCGGGCTACTGAACGCATAAGTAACATGTAATTCGTTCACAAGATTATAATATTAAATAATTCTCCCAAGTTAAATAAAATGATTTATGCCACGTGCATCCAAACCAATTTTCAATCATTTTCCATAATGAGTCAGTTGAATGTATTTACCAGTGTAAACTGACGTATTTTCCCAAAAAGACTGAATGCAGGTACTAAACGTAATTGGCTGGATTGTCACCTAAGCATCAATAAAAGTCTCGCAAGCTTAGGATGCCAGAAGTCTGTTGAATAATTAAATGTTATTTTGTTTCGATCCGTTCTGTGGATAAACACCGGATATTGTGACTTTGTTTACAATAAATAAATTTGGATGTATTATATTTTCAATTGCTTCCGCTGTGCATTATTATATTGTGTTGTTTGACTATTACGTTGCCAACCACGTCACGATACTCCCCCACCGGGCCCACCGGTGACACGTGGAAATCGGGGTGTGACAGTTTCATTATGTTCGAGCATTAATGATTGCTAATGGTGTGTTTGAGATTGAAATGTATTGCAGGTATATGAACACCGGGTTCTTGAAGTATCGAAGTCGAACTCCGAATAAGAAAATACGAGAGGATAGTTAAATAAATCAAAGTTTCATTGTTAAATGTTATTCACTATTAGATTATATGAGAATCATGTTGTATAAAGTTGTCAATGACTAATGGTTAAGTTGTATGTGATGTTCACAGGTATTACACGTATCTCTACCACTACTATCGAAGATAAGCATGCATTGATCGAGCCCCAAATTAAAGATTGTATGGGAAGAACGACCACATAGTCTGATTTATGTGTTTTCTTGAAGCGTTACTTTAATGTGGTTATTGTTAATTCCTTTTTTTGTAAATGTCTATCATTTGTATTTGAGCTTTTAAATAAGTAATGGGTCTAAATAAGAAAGAAAATTTTTGGGCTCATATTTTCCGCTGCGTCATGTTTAAGTTCTTACAGGGAATTGTTCATTATACGAACGGGTCATGCCCGAATTTTGTAAATAATAATACTTATTTGGAATAAGAAATATGGGCGTTACAGAGGATAGTCTAGTGGGACTAGGAAGTTCAGTCTGAGAGGCTGGGAGGATAGTCTAGTGGGACTAGGAAGTTCAGTCTGAGAGGCTGGGAGGATAGACTGGTGGGACTAGGGGAATTACTTGATTGCTTATTGGTGACTAACATGTTTATTTGATTATATGATTGATTATTTGCGCATGTGTGTGTTTATTAAAGGTCATCACGTAGGAACCGCGAATATTAACTCGGGCACACATTATTATCCATATTTTGACTTCCCGAGCAGGCAGCCTACGCATAACAAAACGAGTGCACAAGAATACATGCAACTCAATCTTTACGTCAACGGATGTCGGGGCACATCACCTTCTACGCGGCACACAACGCTAGTGCGCAGGTATACGTGAAACTTAATCTATACATCAACGGAGGTTGAAATACGTCACATACGATTATCGAGGCGAGGCCTTTGAGAAGGAACGATGACGCAAATTTAACGACGACGCTAGATCCCTGTCAGCAGGAGAACTAACGATCAGGAAACGACAACTTGTCACGCGATCCTGTAATGACACAAATCACGCCAGGGAGAAGACGATTGTCTCCGCATTCCCCCTACCTAACTAATGACGAATACGCTATGTTCGACATTCCATGGTAATGTCACCTAACAATGGGTCGTCACACGAAACCCCAGGTAAAGTCCTCAAATTTCTTTTATTGAAATTTCGAATTTCACACTTACTGAGTAGATTTTCGTATCTCTACTCCTCTTAATGGTCATTGTATCACGCTCATTTCTTTACAAGTTACATACATGGTTTTTCGTTGTAACCATGCCTACAGTTTTCTTGTCAATACATATATTTATTGTCGGATTGCGCTAAAACCATATGATGTATTGAAGACATCATATTCAAATTCGTTTTAACAAGAGTTTCATTTGTTCCGAGTCGTAGTAGACTTGTTTGGTCTACGACTCCAATAAGTCATTTGTTGATTTCGACACCTTGTGGTGGTGTATTCATTAACTTGAAGCTTGCGCTAAACTCGTTTACGCGTCTCATGCACGGATTTAATTATTTATTTATTGATTTAAATTAAATCCGCTTTGAATTATCATATTAAAGAAGTCTTAACACAATCGTGTGTTAAGACAATGGTACACAAAGTCATTTCATATTCCGGTGTACCTCATAACGGTTCTTTCAACATCGATCGAATGCTTTGCGACATTCATTGCTTCTTCACCTTCGATCGAAAACATTATTTCTTTGATGTTCAAAGTTCAATTGAAAATTTTATGATGTCATTTGAAACAAACTTTCGGATTCACCTTATTACGCTTTCATTTGACTTCAAACACGGTGGATTTGTTTGATCACCGCTATTATTGAATTATTTCAATCACTATGACACCTTGTGGTGTCAGTACAAACTTGTAGCTTGGGCTAATCATGATTGAGCGTTTCATACAAAACACAGGTGATACTTGTTCCATCACCCCTATTATTGAATTGTTTCATTCAATGCGACACCTTGTGGCGTCGGTATAACTTACAGCTTGTGCTGATCACGATCGAGCGTTTCATGCAAACTATTACATTTGAGATTGTTGATTCTAAGTTCATCCAGTGGATGTTATTGCTTCTAGAACTCATTTACACGTTGTAAACGTTCATATGGAATTCGATTGGTCGAAGTTCCTGTTCATTGTTGAATACCTATTAACTTAGTCACATTAGTGACTGTACCTATATGTCTCGTTTCTATTGACATCAATTACTGAGACACATTTCTTTTAAACAGTTAGGTCCTTATTGTTGAGGAATGTCATGATTCGAATAAGTCTTGTTTCGATTACGCGGTCATTCACTTTGTTATTATTTGGACTTACCTGCGAATAACACAATTCTGAGGGGATAACATAGTCTAAATTTCGAGGACGAAATTTCTGAAACAGGGGGAGAATGTGACAACCCGTGATTTACAGCTCCTAATTACGTGATTAACAGATGATTAACGCGACAATAAATAATGTTTACGATGCAAATTAACTTAATTAGGCCCTTGGAGAGCCAAGGAACGTTTATTTGATTATACAGTGCACGTGTGGTGATTTACGGGAAATCTGCTGAACATGACGCGACAACGAACTGATACCGTACAAAATACGGACAACATCGATAAATACGGACTTTCCACGAATATTTTACGATATATTTAGCCTCGTAATTAAATTTTATCAATCGTAGCCGAAACCGGATTAGAAAACGAATCAAAGTGACAACACGGTTTTACGCGATTTTCACCGTAATCGACGTACGAACACGACTACGACAGATACCGACATTATTTTTACATGATTTTGACTCTGAAATATTATTTTAATAAGCTACGGTGATTTCAGATTTAAAAACATGCCTCGTAGGAATCACGAGCCACTTACACATGAGAAGGGCTTGTGGGCCCTGGGCCAAAGCCCAACACCCACAAGCCTAAACCTACACATAATGTATCCTATCAAGATCTTGCAAATCTAATAAAATCTTATCAAAATCTATAATAAGATCTCTATAAAATCCTGGCTAGATTTACAAAATCCTTACAAATCTATACAAAATATTGTCAAGATCTTTAGTAGATTTGAAAATCTCAACACCTTTATAAATAAGAACCACTAGCTTCTTTTTTTCTCATTCCACAAACAAACACCTGATCCTCTTACCCTCCCTCTCGATTTTATATACACAAACAAACACACATTAGATATCAGAGCACAACCCAGCCCCTCCACTTCTCAGTTCCGATATGCGACCAGCAGAGCTCCGGCGAGCTTCGGCCGGTATTCCGGTGACAACATACACACCTCCACCACAAACTGTTCATCTCTACCCCCACCCCCTTTTCGTCTGACAAAACGGAGCACCACCACCACCATCGTCCGGTGGTGGTGTGTCGGCTACAAAACAGAAGAAGAGAGAGAAAGAGATCGGGATGAGGAGAGAAGAGTTGGAGAGAGAAAGACGGCCGGAGATGGAGAACGCAGCGGCCGCGCCACCGCTCGCAGTGGTGGTCTCTGATTCGTTCCGACCGACTTCCGACGATGATGGAGATGATGATGTTATTCAGGTCAGTTTTGGTGGTGTTTCAGATTGTGGGTCGTTCTCAGAATTTTGTTCGGGTCAGCTGGGGTTCGGGTCAAGATGCGGGTGACGTCAACAGTTCTGGTTGACTCGGTCAAACCGAGTCAACTCAGTCAACGGCTCGGTTAAGTGGTCAACGACTCAAATGTTTAAGTTTCGGTTCACATGGTTCAGTCTTGGTTCGGGTTATGTCTCGGCTCGGTTCAAGGTTGGTTTAACTCGGCTCGGGTTCGGGTCAACAGAAGTCAAACATGGTCAGGTTCGACACTCGCGTTTCGTGGTTTGGGTTCAGTCAATAACTCGGGTCAACAACAGGTTAAGCACGGTCAACAGTCAACGGGTCGGGTCTCGAGTCAGAGTTCGGGACAACTGGTCAACGCAAGACCCAGTAACCTTTATACTACGCGAAATTTTGTTATCTTGTTATAAACTTTATATCTATACGTGAACCGAGCTCGAACCGACATTTCGTTACAAGATTTTATATTTAGTCGACAGTTTTTACGCGACAAAAGTTGTATATTCGATTGCATTGGTTGAATTATTGTTGATTTTGACAAAATATATCGACACGCGGTTGTCGGGGACGTCCAAAAACAGAGGAAACTCTACCCGTTTTTCGAGAAAATCCGTAAAACGAATGTGTTTTTATTTAAAAACGAGAACTAACGACTATTATAGAAACAACACAAATGTATATTATTTCCGCCGACACTTTATAACTCACAAAGACGACGATGACGCAAACTATTTTTACAAAATAAATATAATTTATTATATTTATATTTCAAACGTTAAACTCGAATCATTTTATAAAAATAAATATAGTTATATATTTATTTTCGAACATAACAACTCGACGATTCTTTTGTAGAATAAATATAACTCTTTTATATTTATTTCGAACGCCTAAACGACATATACACATATTTAGATAATTTCCACACAAGACGCGATATATAATACAAGTTTATTATATATTACTTTCATACGAATATTCCTATATATCAACATACGACTTCTCAAAACGAAGCTAAACGAAACTTAGCAAGCATAACTTCTTCGTTTCTTATAAGTTAACAACAAACCGTCGAATCGTTCGGTCCACGATCCGGTAGAGCTCGGTAACACGTATATTTGTTACCACATTAATTAGAAACTTATAAGGTATTCCGTGTTAGGAATATTGTAGAATGCACACTAGCGAGTCTCATCTTGGAAACGACATCACGAAGTCGTATATAGCTAGCTTTGCACATGAATATTCAGGTGAGTTCATAACCCCACTTTTTACGGTTTTACATTTTTGTAAATGTTTTCGGGGTGGAAAGACATGCACGTTTTGCAAAAACATACAAAGTTTTGAACAAACGCAAAACTCGTATTTCTAAATCATATTACGAAGGGATTTCGAGGAACACAAATGATTTACGACAGGTTTATACTAAACATACCGGTTTTCAAACAAACGTATCTTTCGGAATATGCATACCCACGAATTCTAGTTTTCTAAACTACGGGTAAATACAAGAAGCACTCTTGGTGAGAACGAGTACCAAGTATGATGCAAATGCTTATTTTTGAAATATAAATGATTTTCGGTCAGGGTGACCAGGGATTTTCGGTCAGGGTGACTAGGGATTGGGTCGGGGAGACCAGGGATTTTTATACATGGTATGATTAGCGTAAGGAGGGTTTACTACTTAGATCATGTGAGTGGGTAGGCGGGAACTGGAGGCCATTAATCCTCATTGTAGGACCGAGGGGCACAATGCGGTAGACCTATTTGGGTGTAGCGAGCCCAGCCCCAGGCCCAGCAGAACGGACCTCGGGGTGACTATGTACCCGACGCACAAATCCGCTAGGTTTGAGTCTTCCTACTTGCACTTCACACATATCAATGGCCTTGCAAACCATCGGTGATCTCTTTATTTCCTTATTTGCTACATACCAGGGACATATATACTTACAAAACTACTTGTTCATACAAATTAAATACCATGTTTTATACAAAATTTAAAGCACAGGATTATGCGGGTATGGAGTCAAAGTCAGGGTGGGCATTGACGGTTATGCGAACATTACAAATACATGGTTTTTATGAACATACTGTGTTACAAACACAACATTTCCATATAACTTGGCAAGAAAATGATTTTTAAATTCATTTTCTCAATACTATTTCAAAAACCGGTTACTCCAAAGATTTATTTCAAATCTTTCACAACTCAAAAGATTTATTTCAAATCTTTTACAAACAAACTATGAACTCGCTCAACTTTATGTTGATTTTTTTTCGCATGTTTCTTTCTCAGGTTGCATTTCTAAGACAAGGCACGGTTGGAATAGGAGAACCATGAAGAGTCGAGTACTTAGTGGGCGTTCAATTTCTAGAAGTCTTTGCTTATTTGCTTCCGCTGTGCAATGAGGATACTAGTCCAGTCACTCCAGCTCTGATAATTTCGGGGTGTGACAATTACATACTATACAAGTGAATGCATGCACGTTTTATACTACAAAAATTACTTTATACAGCGTTGCGTCAGAAATACTTGTAAACTCACCGGTAAGACACATTGTGTCCACAATTCTGCAGAAAGCAGTCAAATACTAGATTGGGGCCTAGGTGTAGGTCCAACGACAAGAATACATTAAAACCCAAGAGTACATACAAGGGTTAACAAATAGACCATCCCGAAGCTAAAATACGCACTAAAAAACACCCGAAACGCACTTTAAGTGCAGAATTTTATTAAATTTAGCTATGAATCAGCTTTTAACGCATAAATGTTATGCAGAATTCATGATTTATCATCCAGAATGCTTCCCTAAGTGTCGGGAATGGAAAGTGTTACAAAGGGGTACTTAAAAGACACTAAACGGTGCAATTTAGCACTTTAACGAACCGGTATTTAACCGAACAACCGGACATTATCCGGAACACCAAAGTATTGCTAGAAGCATTGTCTTACATTTTCTGAGCTAGTTATGGCTCCTGAACACTTAAACATACTACATAATGCAAGAAATACATTAAACACTAGACATTATACTTAACCGCCACTAATTATCTAACATATCATCAAATTTACACTTTGCCCCCCCCCCTTTTGCTTGTCTACGGCCCAAGGTAGTGGCCCCCACTCAAGATTGCTTCAAATCTTCACTAATCTTCCAAAATCTCCCAAGAATCCCCTAAGATATGTGTAAGGATTTGTCTAGTACTTTGCAAACATAATATACTTTGGATAATACCTTAATATGGATATAAGAACACATGATCACTTTTCATTCTCATCACCACACCACTCACTCCACTCCCTTCTACCTCTCGGCTGAAGGTAGTCCCCCACACACCACCATTTTCGATCAAACCTTCATCAATTCCAAGCTTGATTTAAGGTGCAAGGAGGTGATTAAGGAAGCTCGGTGCAAGTGGATTTTGAAGGACCTCCTTTGCTAGCTTTTATCCACTCGATTTCTTCATTGTTTCTTCCCTAGCTTGAAGCTAGTGGTAAGGCTCTCTTGATCTTGTTTACTTCACATTTTGAGTGGTTAAAATATATAACAAGTTGATTATCATAAGAACCCTAAAAGACATACACATGAATCTTGAAACACAAGGTGAAATATGATGAAATAATGTTGTTTAGTAGATGTATAATGTTCGCTTGTTGATTACTAGAAATATTGATGTTGATCAATACATGAAGCTTGCTAGATTGTGATTAAACACATGAACTAGCAAGTTAGATGGTGATTATGTGTTTACACAATAAGATCATCCTCATGTATAAACATGAACTTGATGGATAAATGATTTCTTGAAAAGTAATGAACAAAGTGAGCTAGTAAACTTATAAATCTAAGATTTATGAATGATTTTCCAAGAAAACCAAGTTTAAAATATGAATTTTAGAAGATCTTAGTTTTTACTTAAACCTACACTATTTTTATTAGAAAAACAAGTGTATGAACACTTACGAAACAAGAAAAATACAAAAGAAGTATTTTTAGAAAAATCATCCTACAAGTTGTAAAGGACTAAATTCTCCAAGAATGAGATTTACAAGCAAACAACCATGTTTTTGAGGGTAACTAAACTTACTAAATAACATGGTAAGTTACTACAAGTTTTTACAAGAACTTCAAGTTCATGATGTAGTATGATTTACATGATCTAGACTTATGATAATACTTGATTGTGTTGTTGATGTTGTTGAGGATTTAAAAGAAAATAAACACATGTTTTGAAAACATGGGAAACCTCCATTTTTAGGGGAAACTATGTCAAAATTTTTATAAATTTTGACACTTAGAAAAATATAAGTTTTTGGGAAACTTATTCCCTAAAAATGTACCTAAAACTATTTACCAAGGTTTCCCTAATTTTTGTGTTAAGAAATGCTGATTTCTTCAAGATTAAAATTGATATCAGGTATGTATATTTTTGGAAATATATATATATATATATATATATATATATATATATATATATATATATATTATTGATCACCAAATTTTTTGCTAAGTGTATGTAGTATGTATTACATGTAATAGTGTATCAGGACTTGAAAATACACTAAATACTCCTAAGGAGTGAAAAGACAAAAATACACATACAACATACTTAGACAAATACAAGAGAATATATTTATGAAAATATATTACTTGATAGCATAAATAACTTGGACAAGTTATGAACATAAAATGAAGTTTGTGGATAAAATACATAATTCGGGTGAAAAATACAAGATACTTATATTTATTTTTGAGAAAATAATATAAGTAAGACAAATAGTTAAAAATATAAATTATTTTTAACACAAGAACACATATACAAAAGATAGTGACTTGAACTTGTGCGATACAAGTCTAGTGATTAACGTTAATAAAACACGTATAGGTCCCAACGCTAAATAAGCAAATCCGGTGAAGTTTACGGCGCAAGGAACACAAAGTTGTGAGTTCATGCTCCCCCTTTTCTTTTAACTGTTTTCAGTTTTATAACTTCGGGGGTGAAATACATGTTACAATGTTTACAAATGGTATGATGAATACAAGAATTGAGAAATGATACGGGAAATGATACAAGAATTGATACTAGAAATGATACGAGAAATCGTGTCACGAATAGGGTACCATAAGCACCATTAATCAACAATATACCTAGACCGCAGAACAAAAGGTTAGATCTAACGGGTTTCGGGCAACCACACTCTTGGTGAGAACGAGTACTAAGTAGTGCTTTTGTGTCTCAGAATCGACAACTAGAAAAATGCCTATGGTTTGGATGCTTCCTATGTCGTGTCACATGTTAATGGCCTTGCAACCCATTAACAACCTTGATTTATACAAGAGTACGTGATTTATACAAGAATACGTGATTATACAAGATACGCGATTATACAAGAATACGTGATTTACACAAGAATACTTGATTTATACAAGATACATACCATGATTTTCATACAAAGTATACAAACGTTCAATACAAGAACTGCATGAATTCACACCAACGTTATGTTGACGTTTTTCCAAAACTCACATGTATTTCAGGTAACTAATGTGCATGTGCGCGCGGTCTTACTCATGCTCCTGGATGTTGTTTATGTTTAATCTTAAATAAAGTTGTAAACTTTCAGACAATGTCTTGTCTCGTGATGTAAACACTTAATCTATGTTTTCAGTAATGTAATGTTTGGCATTTGAAGTTATTTTTGAGCATGTAGTATGTTTACCAATCGTATGCAATGAAAACCTTTCATGATCACATCTCGTGCTTCCGCCTAAGAAAGGGGTGTGACAGATTGGTATTAGAGCTGCGATTGTAGTGAACCAGGATTCCTTCTCGAGTCTAGACTACAATCTCTAGGATCCTTTCACGAAAACAATTTTTTCTAAAAGTTTTCATTGCATAAAACGTCCCGCGACATCCACTACCTGAAACTGTTTACAAGAGTCAAGAAAAGACACTAAGAGACTTAGGGTGCACTGGAGTAGCACTTGTCTGTGATTAAGAATTACTTGCAATTATGTGTGATAATTGATATATACATATACTAGAAATAGAATGTCACAGGTATACATGACTTTACCTGAAAACAATGGCCTATCTGAAGGAAGAGATACCATGATGAAACGAACTGTGTGGGCTGTGCAAGGAGTTACGTGATTATGGATGCATACATAATTATGGAATTCAGTGCACAAAAACCACAACAAGTCTTGTCACGTATAGATTCCCTCAGTACAAGAAAAGGTCAAACGTGAACACCCCTCCAGCCTACTAAGTTCTCTGCTGGAGTAATAATTGTTTGATGTCACTTATGTGGTTTATGCCTGTGTATATATATACTACTACTATCTCATATGACGATATCAAACAAATGTCTAACCCTATTGTGTTGTGTTCTGTCAGAACATGGCACCCAGAAGAGCTGTGAACGCTCATGACCAACCTCCTCCTCCCCCACTGCCAAGAACTGCTGAAGAGCTGAACGCTCTACTAGAAGAAAGGATCTCCGCAGCTATCGCCCAGTACGAGGCAAACCGCACCGAAGACAGTGGAGGACCGAGCAATGCTAGACGTAACGGACATGGAGATTCGTCTGGAGGAAACGCAACTCAAGGTAACCTTAAGACGGTTTGCTAAACATGGAGAAATTTATGAACGGTCTTTGTTCCATTATTTCTTTGATTGCTCACGAGTGAATTGGTTGGATCAATTACAGGCTACACCTTCAAGCAGTTTCTCGACTGCAAACCGCTGAACTACGACGGCACTGGAGGTGCAGTGGCATTTGTACGCTGGATGGAGAAGACTGAAGCCACCATCTGTATGAGCAAGTGTTCCGCAGATCAGCAAGTCACTTTTTCTACGAGATGTTTGTTGATGAAGCTTTGACTTCGTGGAACTTGCAAGTCCAAACCCTGGGTGATGATGCCGCTTATGGCCTGACTTGGGATGAACTAAAGGAAAGAATGAGAGAGAAGTATTGCTCACGTGTTGAACTCCAAAGGTTGGAGACTGAGTTCTGGCACTTGACCATGGAAGGTGCTGATATCACTGGTTACACCCGAAGGTTCCACGATCTGTCGAGGGTGATCCCCTATATGGTGACACCTGAATTTAAGCGCGTTGAACGCTACATTTGGGGTTTGGCCTCAGAATTTCGCGGCATGGTAACTTCGGCCAAACCTTAAACAATCACTGAGGCTGTAACTCTGGCTGTCAGCCTTACTGAAGATTGTGTTCGTATAAAGAAGTTATCACTGAACCCTACTGAGAAGACCGAGACGCATGCTGAGTCGTCTGGTGACAAGAAAAGAAAGCATTCGAATCTGAATCAAGCAACTCGCAACAACAACAAGGGTTTCAACAACAAGAAGCGTGACACTAACCCGCCTCAGGAGGCGAAAACTCTTGCAAACATGAATGATGCTTCTACCAAAAGATACCAAAGCACCCTGCCTAAGTGCCAAAAATGTAGGAATCATCATGAAGGAGCTTGTCGCATTCCAAGATGCGACAAATGTGGTAGGTTGGGTCATCAAACAAAAGATTGTTGGGGAAAAAGGAAGAACAGAAATGGAAACCGCAACAGTACTGGTAATAGAAACAACAGTGGAAATGGGAATGGTAACGGAAAGGGGCAAAACCAAGGATGTTATAGTTGTGGAAGCAAGGATCACTTCATAAAAGATTGCCCAAGGGGAAACAATGCTCAGGCTCGAGTGTTAGTGTAAACATCTGTAGCTTCCGTCAGTATGTAGTCATATTTTGTATTTTTATGAATAGTTTATGTTTGTATGTATGTTAGATTAGCAGAGCAGGATATGGGATGTTATTGTAAAAGTGCTGACTTATGATTGGCTATGTCAACCGATCGGACAGCCGTCCGATCGGCCAGCCCAGCCGATTAGACAGGCGTCCGATCGGTCAGCAATGCCAGCCGATCGGACAGCATCACATGCTAACCGATCGGACAGAACTTCTTCTATCCTGACTCTGCCTATAAATACCTGTCCAATCAGGTCATTTGTAACTTTTGCAACTTTGACTCTCTGGAGAACTCATGTCAGTCTGACTTTTCGAGGAACTTTTGTACTTTCATACACGTGGAATAGAAAGACCAGACAACATTTTAGAGTAGAATACTTTGTCGTATATCTGTAGTTTGATTAAATGGATTCCGCACATTAGTCAAAGCCGATTCATCTAGTTTCCGACGAACAGATCCTATCCAAGGGATCAACAAGTGGTATCAGAGCATCCAGGGAGCTGAATCGAGATCTACGACAACGAATTCACCGGAATTCGAGCTTCTTCTGCCGATTCAAGAGCCAAATTTCATCGGAAATTTGCTTTTCTTGCCGATTCGAGTCAAATTTCACTGGAAATTTGACATATTCTTCTACTTTCTACTCATTTCTAGCATTGTTTCTCTATTTGTCACCATAAAATCAGAAAAACTTAAAATTGGAAGTGATTTTACGGTTAAAATTTGACGAAACTGTTATAGATCGATTCGCAATCAGTAAAAGTATAATCCTTCAAGTTTTCATAACAAAATTCATTCAAAACTTGTTCAAATTCATCAAAAACTATGAAAAATTGTTCTGGTTTTCTGACATCAGCCGTTCGGACGACTTAGCTGATTCTTAAATTTGCTGACATCATCAATTCATTCGGAAAACTGTACGAACGACTTGAATTAGATTGCTCACAGAGAGTGTTGCTGACATCATCAGTGTTAGCCGATCGGACAGTTGACCGATCGGACGACATTGTTGTTGGTCGTTATCATTTGCTTACGTCATATTGCTAGCCGATTGGACAGACGACCGATCGGACGGTAATTGATTGCCTTTATATTCATCTGTTTGTCATCCAATCGAACAGCTGACCGATCGAACAGCTGATCGATCGTACAGCTATCCGATTAAGTGATTAGTTGTGTACCATTCGATCGAACAGTCATTCGATCCAAGTGCATTTGTGTGAAACTTTTGAATATCACAAAAATTTGTCTAAGTATTTGATAACTGTTTTAGGTACTAAAAGATGGATGAATTCATGAATCCTTTCAGTGACATGTTTGCTTTCGCGGGAAACACCGGAGATGATACTTCAAACAATACAAATGAAAATACTCCAAGTGCGAAGAAAACTCTGTCCGATTCTTTAAGTGTGGAGAGTGCATATGGTACATATAACAAACCTCCAAAGTTGATGGCGATTGAAGAATACAATAGGTGGGCCAAAAGATTTGAAGAATGGTTAAAAGCGTTTGCGTACCCAAGCTGGAAAAGTTTAAAGAATGGCTTCAATAATGGAAGACCAGATTGTGAAAATTTGACAGAAAATGAAGATATAGAGAATTTTGTTGCTGAACAAAAGTGCATTGCATTGCTTCATCAGTCTGTGAGAGACGACATAATATCTTTGATTGAGTACACAAATGCTCAAGATCTTTGGGAAAAATTGAGAGTGAAATGTGTGGGTAGTGCTGAGATAGTAAAAAACAAAAAGAAAATGTTAAGAAAAGAGTTTGATTTATTTAGCTGTTGGAAAAACGAATCTGTTTCTAAGATGATTGAAAGATTCGGGCATTTGAAGTTGGAGCTGGCAAGACACGGGGTTGTATATTCTCGAGAAGAATTAGTTGACAAATTGTTTGGCTCACTGCCGGATGAGATGGATTGGCAATACTTTGCTTTGATGTTGAAAAATATGATAAAATCGGAGGATCTGACGGTTGATCTGTTGACTGAAAGACTAGAAAGTCATGAGCTGGAGATCAAGAAATCAAGCAAAGTCAATCATTCCTCATACCAACAGAATGTGGAGCTGTACTATCGGGGAAGTATGATCCCGAAGACTGTGTCCCCTATGACAGCCTTTTCAGCAGAAAGTTCTAACCTGACAAATCCAGAAAGTTCAAACAATGGTTTTCATGGAGGATTATCATCCAATGCTCCAAGACAAGGATCATCTTCAAATACTTCAAGTCAACAGCAATCAGTTCCAACGAATCTGTTTCAATGCAACATTGCTGTGGATTTAAAGAATGGTCAAAATTTCAGTGAAGAATCCGCAAAGCAGCAAATGGTGTTCTTAGCTTCTGTGCTAGAGTCATATGAGAGCCTTGTAGCATGCAAGATTGGAAACACTAACCTCACCAAGGAGGACTACGATCAGATCGACCCGGAAGAGATGGAGTTGATCGACATCAGGTGGTGTATGGCTAGTGTAGTCCGAAGAGCCCAAAGGTTCATGGAGATTTCTGGTCGGCATTCAATTGGAGGACCGTCAACAAAACTTGGCTTTGATAAATCAAAAGTCACGTGCTTCAAGTGTAAACAAAAGGGATACTTGAAACGTGAATGTCGAAACGCACCTGCTAATGATACTGCAAATCCATTTCGTGAAGATTACTACAAAAGAGCAATCTATCATCAAAACAAATCAGAACCGCCCAGAATGAAGCAGCTTGAAGATACCTCCAAAGAAAAATCAAGAGCTCTTGCTGTCATTCATGATGACGAAGGTTTCGATTGGAGCGAACCTCTACCAGAAGAGGATGCAGTGGGATATGCGTTTGTGGCAAAGAACAATAGAACAGAAGAAGAAAAATTCGTCAACAGAAGGATGAAAGCCCAAACCAGGATGAGCAGAATCTATAACATATACAAAGAAGCTAAAAGAGCAAAGAGATGGGATGCCGACAGAGAATGTTACCTTGATCCACAAGGAAACATTGCAGTTGATCCAGATTCCATTAGTGTTGATGCTCTCATCCATCAATTTGCTGAAGAAGAAGAAGCCAGACAGAGAGAATGGTGGGGAGGTGGAGAAAAGAAAGTAGTAGAGAAAGAAGAAAAAGAAAAAGAAGCAGAGAAGAAGTCGTAGTCAAAGAAAATTGATGATGGGATTATTGATACATCACAAGAGTTTACTGCTGAAAACTTGAAGAAGATGGCTGACAAAGTTCTTGCTGCAAAAGAGCTAGAGGTAGTTTCTGGTTCTGGAACTGAGTCAAAAAGCCAGGTCAGTCAGATTGATACAAACAAAGAGTCAGGTAAGAAAGTTAAAACTGAAAGTGACTGCAAAAATTGCATGAAAAATTGCAAGGATTGTAGTACTATTGCTTACCTTAACAACAAAAAGATTGAAGATTTGACAAAAAGAGTCAGAGACGTTGAAGATCAGATCTTAAACCGTGACAAAATGTTAAAAGCTTCAAAAGAATGATCAAAAGAGTTAACTGAGAAAATTGAAAGTGATAAAAGTGACATAGAAAGAATTAGGAAAGAAAATGAAAAATTAATTCATGAAAATCGTCACCTTTCAGAAAATTTTGAGAAGCTAAAACGAACGGCTAAAGATTCTGATGAAAGAAATGGTAAGACAACCAAAGAAAATCTTCAACTATCAGGAGTTTTTAGGGTGAAAGAAGAGTTAATCAACCAACAACTGGATGAAATTGCTATGTTGAAGCTTCAGTTTCATGAAGCTAAAATTGAAAATGAACGCATCCAGTTGAAACTGAACAGTTACAACTCCGCAAGCTTTGTGTTACAACACATTGTTCCCAAACCCATCGGGAAAAACAAAGCAGGCGAAGATGTATACTTTGATGGAACTGGGGTTGGGTTTCATCAGGTTCCACCACCAGTTCTAAATAATTTTTCAAAGAAAAAATCAGGTTTGGTTAATGATGAAGAAGTTAATGAGGTTACACTTCCAGACACGATTGATGTCACATTTACCAGATCATCTGATGAAGATAGTGTCCAGTCTGAAATTGTTAAAAGTATGGCTGAAAATGTGTTAAAATCTGAAAGTGACACTACTGAGGATGATGAATGTTTTTTGGACAAATATATTCCAAAATCAAAATCCAAAAACAACTTAAGTGAAGAACCACATCTTGTGATGTACAAGATGGCAGGATCAGATAAGTTGTATTCGGATCGTGATTTTCCTTTGGAGAATGTGAATGTTGGAAAATTGAGGAATGTCTTCAAATTGATAGAAATTGATGTGTCTGAAATTGAAGGTTTGAAAACTGCGAAAAGACAAATGAATTTTGAAAAAGATAAAGCTTACTACAAGAAACCTGTTGTTCCACCACGTTTTTATAAAAAAAAAAACAAAACAAATGGTCGGGTGGATATCAGGGTGGTAAGAATTATCAGAAAAAGAATGTTCAAAAGAGAAGATTTGCTGAGAAAAAAGGTGTTTGTGAAAAGTTCAAGTTCGAGCTCACTTTCTGATGAAGAATCTAAATTTTTTTCAAAATCAAACAAAGAGTTCTTTGAGAAGAAGGCCTCACAGCCTCAGTCTGAAGGCACAAGTCGGGTAGTTGACACCCGGACATGCTTCAAATGCAATCAAGGTGGACATATTGCAAGAAAGTGTACCAACTTGAAACCTAAGTCTGAAGTTGTTAAGAGTCAGAAAAAGAAAGACGATGCAAAAGGAAAAGGTCCAATGGTTGTTGAGAATAAAGTTTTGAAAAATGAAAACACAAAAATCAAAACTGAATCCGTAAAAAGTGTGGTAATTAAAAATGACAAATTTTTACAAACGAGTTGCCTCATCTTAACAAACATGGAAGCTAAAATGCGTTGAAAAGAAAGCAAATTCTCCAAAACCAAAGGTGTCTGAGACTGAAAAATCATCATCTTCAACCAAGAAGATGTATGTACCTTTGGATTTATATGAAAAACGAGAAAAGTAAAAATCGACTTCTGAAAAAAAGTATGTGGTAAAAAAAGACCAATCATCTAGTCAACCTCCGAAAAAGGATTTCTCTTTATACAAAGAGGTTGAGATTGGGTCTGTGCACCATTATATACTACAACAACTCACATCAATGTCAAAAGAGGCTTGGGTGGCATCAAAATCTAATTAAGTGTTTTTGATATGTGCAGGGGCTTCCATGATCCGTTTCACGTTGGATTATGGATAGTGGAGCTTCTCGGCACATGACAGGGGAGAAAACCCTATTGATGTTAGAGGGTTTAACGGAGGTTACGTGGGCTTTGCAGGAAATCAAGGAGGACGTATAATTGGTGAAGGAAATCTATCTAATGGCATTGTCACGTTTGAAAGAGTAAATTACATCGCAGAGCTTGAAAACAATCTTCTAAGCATCTCTCAAATCTGTGATCGCATGTATACAACGCATTTCACGGATAAAGAATGTTTGATCTTGAAACCAGGGTTTGTTGTCCCCGAAGAGTGGATTATCATGAGAGCACCTAGATTCAATGACCTGTACGTATTAGACATGAGTACAACAACTACTTCAATGGGTCAGGCTCATTGTTTCATGTCTCAAGCCACTGAAAAAGAGTCACAGTTATGGCATCGAAAGATGGGGCATATTCACCAGCGAAAAATGAACTACTTGGTTCATAATGACTTAGTCAACGGAGTTCATTTGAAAGGTTTTCATCTGGAAGGAGAATGCATTGGCTGCATCAAAGGCAAACAAAAGAAGAAATCTCATCCACATAAGCAAGTTAATTCTGTTTCTAGACCGTTGGAGAGGATACATTTGATCTTTTTGGTCCAGTAAACGTCAAAAGTATTACTGGTGATCTCTACTGTCTAGTAGTAACAGACGATTATTCAAGGTTTTCATGGGTATCATTTCTGAAGACAAAGGATGAGACTTTCGAAAGTTTGATGGCGTTGTTCAGAAAAATTTAAAACTTGTACCAAGCTCGTATCAGAAGAATCAGAAGTGACAATGGTACAGAGTTCAAGAACAATCGAATGGAAGAATTTTGTGATGAGAGAAGAATATTGCATGAATTTAGTGCTCCTTACACTCCACAACAAAATGGAGTAGCAGAACGAAAGAACAGGACACTAATTGAAACGGCCAGAACAATGCTTGCTGATTCAAAGCTACCAATCAACTTGTGGGCAGAAGCAGTGTCAGCCGCTTGTTATACTCTCAACTGGGTTCTCACAGTAAAGAAATTCAACAAGACGTGTTTTGAGCTGATAAATCACCGCAAACCTAACCTGGAGTATCTGGAACCGTTTGGGTCTCCCTGCACAGTTTTAGAGCCTTTTGGGAAGTTTAGTCCAAAGAGCATTGAAGGAATATTCATGGGTTATTCAAGTCCACAAAAACGAGTCTTTG
This sequence comes from Helianthus tuberosus, assembly GCA_030545235.1. Lineage (NCBI taxonomy): Eukaryota > Viridiplantae > Streptophyta > Magnoliopsida > Asterales > Asteraceae > Helianthus > Helianthus tuberosus. The sequence goes on along the minus strand of JARYGA010017761.1, from coordinate 3,218 downwards.
TTCCAAGTTTAAAGCGGATCATAGAAGCACACAATGTTGAATGTCAGGGCCATACAATGCCACCGCAGAATCCCGGCGACTCATGGCGTTTCAATTATGATACTCTGTGGGATTCTTTCGACATGGAGGAAGAACCAGAGTTCTTTGATGAGTTGGATATTCTGAGAGAGTATGAAGATTCACAAGAAAGATTCCCAGCAGAACCTAATAGACGTCAACGACAAGCTTCAAATGATGATGAAACAGGTCCAAGCAATGCTGGAGAACATGATGATGTTTTGCAAACTCCTATATCTTCAGATAGCGAACAAGCTCCTATCAATCAGACGACAATCAATGATAATTTAGATTCTGATGAAAGGCCAACTTTCGATCGTGGTGATTCAGAGTCTGAGGGGGAGCAAATCCAGTCTCAAGATCAATCTATTCCAGTCAGTGAACAAGTCGCAAACCAAAACAATACGAATTTGGAAAGCAAAATAGATGTTTCAGGCGAGGTGATGCCAAGAACTCTTTCATATCATCCAGAAGAACTAATCATTGGAGAGCTGCAATCAGGAGTCCGCACCAGAAGACAAATTGACCAAGGCCTTACTTGTTTTTACTCTACAGTTGCTCCTTTACAAACACAGTTTTCACTTAGTTGTTTTATTTCGCAGATTGAACCGCGAACATACAAGGAAGCACTAACTGAAGATTCTTGGGTCAACGCGTTGGAAGAGGAGCTGAGTCATTTTGAGAAGTTGGGTGTCTGGAAACTGGTGGACCTGCCTGATGGTCATAGGAAGATTAACACCAAATGGGTGTTCAAGTGTAAGAGGGATGATCGAGGGGTCGTTATTCTCAATAAAGCTCGTCTCGTTGTCCAGGGTTTCAGTCAGCAGGAGGGGATAGATTTCACTGAAGTATATGCTCCGGTTGCTAGACTTGAAGCGATTAGAATCTTCCTAGCATTTTCATCTTGGAAAGGATTTAAAGTGTACCAGCTTGATGTAAAGTCGGCATTTCTCTATGGTAAAGTGAAGGAGGAAGTCTATGTCGGACAGCCACCGGGCTTCACCGACCCAATCCATAAAGACAAGGTTTATCTCTTGGATAAGGCGTTATACGACTTACACCAGTCCCCGAGAGCCTGGTATGAGACTCTGTCTCAACATCTGTTAGCCAATCACTTCATCCGAGGAAAGATAGACGCCACCCTCTTCACTAAAGAAGTCGACGGACATCTTCTGATAGTACAAATCTACGTGGATGTCATAATTTTCGGGTCTACAAATGAACAACTCTGCAAAGATTTTGAAAATGTTATGAAGCAGAAGTTTGAAATGTCATCAATGGGTGAGATGAAGTTCTTCTTGGGGCTTCGGGTTGATCAACTACCCGAGGGAACGTTCATACATCAAACAAAATACGTTCATGATGTTCTGGAGAAATTCGAAATGTCAGGAATGTCATCAATGTCCACCCCGTTAGCGACGAACCATGGGATAAACCCTGATCTCACCGGAGATAAGGTAGATGAAACGCTATATCGCTCCATGATCGGATCGCTGATGTATTTGACGGCATCAAGACCGGATATTATGTATCCAACCTGCCTCGCAGCAAGATTTCAATCTAACCCGAGAGCTTCACACATGGTAATTGTTAAAAGGATATTACGCTACCTGAAAAGAACTCCATCACTGGGGTTGTGGTATCCAAAAGATGGTGAATTCATGCTCGAAGGTTATTCCGATTCCGATTTCGGATGCTGCAAAGTTAACGCTAAATCAACAACAGCGGGACGCCAGTTTTTCGGACCACGATTGGTCACCTGGCAATGCAAGAAGCATAACTCTGTCGCTTTATCCACATGTGAAGCCGAATATGTATCTACTAGCAGCTACTGCTCTCAGATCTTGTGGATCCAGCAACAGATGCGAGACTACGGTTTGCAATTTCTTAACTCCCCTATCTTTGTTGATAACGAGGCTGCAATAAACATTACAAAAAATCCTGTTCATCACGCTAAAACCAAACACATTGAAATTCGTCATCACTTCATCCGAGACTGTTTCGAGAAGAAGTTGATACGAATAGAAAAGATCCACACTGACGAACAAAAAGCTGATTTACATACCAAAGCGTTTGATAAAACTCGTTTTCAATATCTATTAAAACTGAACGGTATGAAGCTTTTATCGGTGTCGGAGGGGATTCTTGGCGTTGATGAAGGAGACATTGTAGATGATGTTGAGAAGTAATCTTCAATGGTTTGTCGATTTTTTACTTGTTTTGGTCTTTAGGGGGAGATAGGTTATAATTTCAGAAAATACAATAACAATAAAAAATTCAAAAATTCAAAAACATGAGATATTTTTTTTCAAAACCCAAAAACAATAGAAAACTAGAAAGAGCTCGTGTAAAAAGGGAAAATGATAGTACATCGGCTTGACAGTTATGGTATGCTAAAGATATGTAAAGTCTAAAAAGTCTTAAACAGTCTCGCTGATGATATGCCGATAGGTTTTTGCACATTTAGTAGGTTTGTTCGGGATATAAACCTAAATCTTTACTTGCTTATTTCATGGGGAACATTACTTGGATATATAGGTAACCCCTGAAATCTCGTTTGAAAGATCCCTTTTTCTGAGATACTAGGTCTTTATACTCAGTAATATCTGGGGTATTATCCTGGGACTTTTGATTTTGCGGAAGCAATGACCTACTCCCCGTATAATACTTTACCACTTGCTTGAAATATAGCAATGCCCTCAGCATAAAAAATGATAAAACATTGAAAAATGCTAATCATGTGCTGTTGTAAAAAAAGATCCTCTAAAGGGGACACACCAAAAGTCGAAGCCGTCATCTCTCTGCTGAACGGATGTTCTGACCTGAGCTCTCACGGCCCTCGCATATTAACCCCTTACAGATATTATCTGTGGTATACTCACATGTAAGACCGAATATTGGGATCTGGATACGGGAGTATATTCAAGAGGTGGGACACATGAATGAGTTTAAGCTCTTAATACATCTAATCCGTATCCTGGACAGATTGAAAATTGTATAAGAATTTAAGTGGATCAGTATATCGACAATCTAAGTGAATTGTTTATTTCTAAGTATGAAATCAAAGCTTAATGGTACTTGTGACTTGTCGAATAGCTGATATGATTCCCTAACACGCTCACCAAAAATATGTTTGTAAATAGTTTATATTTGTTGCATTT